>VSMD01004136.1:0-28287 GCA_008750895.1 Mirza zaza | reverse complement strand
TTTTTGAGACAGAGTCTCACTTTGTTGCCCAGGCTAGAGTGAGTGCCGTGGCGTCAGCCTAGCTCACAGCAACCTCAAACTCCTGGGCTCAAGCAATCCTGCTGCCTCAGCCTCCCGAGTAGCTGGGACTACAGGCATGCACCACCATGCCCGGCTAATTTTTTCTATATATATTTTAGTTGGCCAATTAATTTCTTTGTGTTTATAGTAGAGATGGGGTCTCGCTCTTGCTCAGGCTGGTCTCGAACTCCTGAGCTCAAACGATCCGCCCACCTCGGCCTCCCAAAGAGCTAGGATTACAGGCGTGAGCCACCGCGCCCGGCCTTGCTTTTAGTTTTTGACATTTCGAATGAGAGGTCCTCAAGCTCAGAGTCTCTTTCAGCTATGTCCAGTCCACTAATAAGCCTATCAAAGGCATTCTTCATTTCTGTTACAGGGTTTCTGATCTGTATCATTTCTTTTTGCTTCTTTTTTAGAATTTCTATGTCTCTATTTTCATTGCTCATCTGTCCTTGCATCTTATGTATTTTCTCCATTAGCACCTTAACATGTTGATTATTGTTGTCTGAAATTCCCAGTTTAATAATTCCAACATCTCTGTCATATCTAAGTCTGATTCTGATACTTACTGTCTCTTCAGATTGTGCTTTTTGACTTTAGTGTGCCTTGTAATTTTTTCTTGATATCCAGACATGATGTACTGGGGAAAAAGAACTGCTGTAAATAGGCCTTTAGTAATGTGGGGAAAGGGGAGAGTGTTCCATAGTCCGATGATTAGGGCACACTCTTATCTAAGCCCGTGTTATCTAAGCCCGTGTTTCTGTGCTGTGACCTTAAGTGCTTCTCAGCTACCCTCCTTCCCCGAGACCAGAAGGCAAACGTTGCCTGGAGTTGGGTATTTCTTTTCACCCAAGTCCATTAGGCTCTGATCAAACCCCAGCAGTGTAGGCTGTGGTTAACCAGTTTCTCCTGAGAACAGACTTTTTAAAGAACAGAATACCCTGGTGTGTTTCCAGATGGTTTCTTTTACCCTTACCCTGCTGGGACATGAGGGGATTTTTCTCAGATACTCACTTCGAGAACCAGGTCTTGCTCTGGGAGGTAAAATTCACACAAGTGTGGGGCCCTCAGTGACTGAGTCACCCTGGAGGAGTTTTTAATTATAAGAGTTGTCCACACTGAGCCTCCAGCAGTTCAACTACATGTTAGCTTCTCCTGCCTCAGAACTGGCTCCTGTGGAAGTTTCTGCTTAGGCACATTATGATTTTCTCTATCTGCCTGTCAGTATCTCAATGTTAGGGGCAGTGGTTTGCCGGGTGACCTTAATTTGCTTACGTATCTAAGAAGGGTTGTTGATTTTTCATTTTGCTTAGTTTTTTTTTTTTTTTTTTTTACCTATTGGTAGGATGGAATAGCAACTTCCAAGCTTACATGCTGACCCAGACACCTGAAGTTCTCACGATTATTTCTAGGGGAAGAAAATCACTGGGGATAAAACTATAATGTCAATTAATGAGTATTGTATTATTTCATCTGCGGGTAAATGGTGTTTTTGTTATCGTGTTGTTTAAGGTTTACATTATGACACTGATTTTCAAAGAATATTTCATGTGCTTATCTTAATTTTCTTTATGGAAAGATGGACCCCAAAAATATAGAGGTATTTAATTTCAATAAACTGGTCCCATATCCCCCTCTCGCACAAGGAAATTTCAGAGTAATTCAGAATTGGATGATAAGGATTTTTTTTTTTTTCTTATATAGGGCTTATCAAGCTGGTCTTAGTGTTAGAGAATAGCTAATTTTCAGAAATTTCTTTTCTTTGTTTTTGAGAAAGAGTCTTACTCTGTTGCCTGGGTGAGTGCTGAGATATTTTATTGTTAATCTGTGGACTTCTAAAACTCTTTTTCTTCTCAATTATAAAAAAATAGCTTGCAGATTGTAGAACATTTGGAAAATATGATATAAAAGTCACCTGTATTCCCTTTTGTAGTGGTTACCATGGTTAACATGGAGGCATATGACTTTCTAATTTTTTTCCTGTATTGATTTCTCTTTTACATAGGTGAAATTTATTACATGACATAATATTTTAAATAGCTATATATTTTATTATATATTATATGTATTACCATTTATATACATTTCTTGGCTGAGTACTTAGATTTTATCCACTTTTTTATTTGCTACTATAAATGCATTATAACCATCAAATAAATGAACATCTTTGGGCCTCAGTCTTAGTCTTCATTTCTGGTTATTGCATTTTTTAAACGTAGATCTGATTCCTGAAGGTGGAATTTTAGGTCAAAGAATGAGAATTTTAAGAACTCTAGATATATTTTGCCACATTGTTCTCTAGAAAAGATGTTATCAGCCTTCCTACCAGCAGTATGTAAGAATGAGATACAATTATCCTTCATGTGCTTTTAGTACTACCAATTTCGTTTTTGCTAATTTAATGGGAATTAGAATGATTGCTCATTGCTTTAATATGTATCCTTTGACTGTAGAAGAAATTGAACCTTTTTACATTTATTTGGATTATTTACCATTTATATTGTCTTTATAGACTTCATGTTCGGGTATACCCATGAGCTTCTTGTATATTGAGAATTATCTATAAGGAAACCTTTAAAGTCATGAATGCTTTAACATGCTCATAAAAACAATTATAAAGAATAAATTTAATATTCACATCTTGAGAGAAGGCTTTGAAGATGTAATATGAATTAGTTGAGTGATACTTCTATGTACCTCCATTGTGTGCTTGAGTAGTTTCATTACTGCAAAAAAAAAAAGATTCTGATATGATATGCTGATTATTTTGCTCATGTATAAGGATGAATATACTTTACAATAAGATGAAATTACAAGCACTAATACTATTTTAGTAGATTTTCAGAAAAGCAGGAGTTATCAGAGGTAATATGCAGTAATGATTTTGAAGTTCTTTAGGGACTGTGGGTGGGCAAAATGCTTTATACCTCCCTCCTCCCAGGAGATTATGTGGCGCCCATTTGTTCTCTTATGTCTTGTCTTTGGCTCATTCCATCTTTTCTTCCCAAATCTTTGGACTAGTTCCTGCAGAAAATATGAATTCACAGTGGTGCCCTCTGGGCCCAGGCATATCTGGGCCAGCAGGCCCTGAGCAGCTACTGCTGCTGAGAGCAGGTGTGTGTACAGATGGCATGGTGGGGCCAGCCTGCCTTCTGCTTGGTGATGCTGGAGAGGGTGATTGATAACAGAGCTTATGCTGAGTAATGGTCTGAGGCAAGGCAAGCTTGAGTACCTGGCTAGGTGAAAGTTATAGCTGACAGAATGAATATATACACTTAATTTAGTCCGTAGTTTTATTAAACTTCCTTATTATTGCTCTTAACCAGTGACCTTGGTGCTTGCTGTTTCTCCTCTTTGCCTCATCTCTTGTCCTGTGTCTTCTCCAGGAGGTAATGATAATAGAGAAAGGCTGAAAGCAGCTCTGCTGAGTTTGAGAATCCTTTCAGTCATCAGTGCTTATGTACTTTAGAGTGGACTCCAGAGCACTGTGAAAGGCAGCTGAAAGTCCAAGGCAGCCTGTCACCTTTCTTCCTTCATTCTAATTTC
Source organism: Mirza zaza (assembly GCA_008750895.1). Taxonomy (NCBI): domain Eukaryota; kingdom Metazoa; phylum Chordata; class Mammalia; order Primates; family Cheirogaleidae; genus Mirza; species Mirza zaza. The sequence continues at coordinate 24,681 of VSMD01004136.1, read as the reverse complement.
CTTTCTCACTATTACGTTGCCAGGATTTTAAACTGAAGTTTAAAATGTCAAAATGACTAACGATTTTAGAGATAACTGGCATAGAAGTATTCTTAGTTTATTACTTAACCTCCAAGTTTACCTGCAGTTTTATAACTATTTTAGGCACCTTTCTGTTTGGAGCCCCAAATAGCATGAGATCTTGTGAATTCTATTACTAATTAATAAGTGTAATGAGAGTAATTTATCTCTGGTTTTCTTCATCTTCACTTCTTTTCATATGCTTTGCCTACAATGTTTGGAACCATTCTGGGCTTTTAGTTTGGTATTTCACAGAATTTCCTTCTTGGTCATAAAGTGATTACTTGTTTTCTAGAACTGTGAAATTTCATTATTCTTGGGGTTCAAAAGTCATGAAACCTAAAGTGAAAGAAACTATGATAGAAATCTTGCTGGTGGGGAGTATCAGCTATGAAGATTTATAGTAATTATCATTTTTGTACTTTTTCTTCAGATAAATTATATTTTGAGGCTTAATTTTTAGGTTTTCTTTAGCAGTGCAGAATGTAAGAAAGAAAAGCCTAAGTTTTGGGATAAATTTGGAAAACCAGTGTCTTGAAGGGTCACAGTGCAGAGAAGATGAGAACTTCCACGGTGTTAAGAAGTTAAAAGAGAGCCAGAATTCACACTGGAGCAAGGAACAGGATCTCAGCTGCTGTCTTGCGGAGTTGTACTTCAAAGTCTAAGGCAGCCTCTTACTTTTCTTCCTCCACCCTAATGTCCTTTTCAAATATTTAAGTGGGCAAATATTTGTTGCTTTTTCTGATTAGTCAGAAATATTATCCATTAGGCAAACTGCCAGTCATCTCTGACAATTTACCTGGTCGAAATAAGATAGTTCTTGTTTTTCAATTTCAGGCCACCAAAATCCTTCTAATACTAAACTTATAGAACTAGCAGTTATTTGAACTTCTTGTGTGTATTTTATCAAGAGGAAGAAAAAGCAGTCACTTTTTCCCTTCCCAAAAAACAAGACAAATGACAGAATTATCTTTCCAGGTAGGTGTGTTTCTCTCAGGGACAAATGCTCCATATTTAGTTCTTTTTAATAGGTATACATATTAACATGTGCCCAGCACTATACACAACACAGCCTTCTTTTCTTGCCTATGGCTGGCTTCCTGAAGGTCAAGACCACAGAAATACGTTTGCCTTCCCTTGTCATGTCTTATCCATTTAATGAGGATGATTGAAGTCTACTACTAAAAGTTTTTGTAAGACCTAGTTGTACTTGATTTTGGGATTGCTTAACTCAGAAAAGTTCTTAGTTTAATTAACAGGTAACCTGTTCATTGACAGGAGGCATGCTTGGCACAGGTTTTATTGAGAACTTGCTGGTGATTTTCATTAGAATCAATGTTTTTTACTTTGGATCCAGGGAGACCCCTTCAGTGCCACAGAAGGAGAAGAATGAGCATGTCTACCTGTGCATCAGGATGCCATTCTTTGAGTTGTAGCTTTGAGAAGGTTCTATTCCCACAGCTTTTGCATATTCTCCCCTATCTGTATTAATCTTGTCATGAAGCATCAGCTCAACAGAGGTAACAGGAGCCATGGCTACAATGCCAGGGCTAAAGACCACCCCCCACTTACCAAATAGCTCATAAAAGTAATGAGGTAAGTCATGACCCCACGTACATTATAAATACCAGAATGAAGGCCTTTGTCACTGCCTTTCATCTCAGTGAAAACGTGGTGAATGCTTTTGGGTCCCTGTTTAAAGCAATACTGGCTGGGCATGGTGGCTCACACCTATATCCTAGCACTCTGGGAGGCTGAGGCAGGCAGACTGCTTGAGCTCAGGAATTTGAGACCAGCCTGAGCAAGAGCGAGACCCCATCTCTAAAAAGTAAAAAAATTAGCCGAGCATGGTGGTGGGTGCATGTAGTCCCAGCTACCTGGGAGGCTGAGGCAGGAGTTTGAGCCCAGGAGTTTGAGGTTGCAGTGAGCAAGGATGACGCCACTGCATTCTAGCCCAGGCGACAGAGCAAGACCTTTTCTCAAAAAAAATAAATAAAAAACAAAAAAGAGATTTATAATAGCTCGCGCCACATTTCTTGAGTGCATGGCTTAAATCACAGGTTAAGTTTGCATTTCTTCTGTTAGTAGTGGTCCAAGGCATTCCACATTGGTCAGCCTGGAGCAGGAGAGCAAAACATGGGGAGACCCCAGAAATAGTGGGCCTTCCTCATTTTAATAAAGACTAATCTTGAGAACGCATGTAAAAACTAAGCAGATTTCTTCCCCATATTAATTTTATATCCCTCTGTGATAGTTAAAAAATAGGGAGAATGTTACCTAGGCTCTACTTAAGCTGTAAGTTTCCAGAGATTTTTAAGGCTAGACTGTGAATTTTTGTAAAGAAATCAAGTAGTTAAAGGCATCTGAAAATCTGTAATGGAGGAAATGAAATCCATCCTTTAGAAAACAAAAATTAAAAGCCTAACCATTAACAATTACACTTTCCTTTGGTTATCTCTCTAAAGCAGGGGTCCTCAAACTTTTTAAACAGGGGGACAGTTCACTGTCCCTCAGACCGTTGGAGGGCCAGACTATGGTTTAAAAAAACTATGAACAAATTCCTATGCACACTGCACATACCTTATTTTGAAGTAAAAAAACAAATGGACAAAAACACCCACATGTGGCCCACGGGCCGTAGTTTGAGGACGCCTGCTGTAAAGCAAGAATATATACTTTTTATTCTGAATTTATTTCAGTCCATTTCATGCTTGGATTAGAGAAAAAAAATAGTGTTTGTATTTTTATTTAAAAAATATTTTAGCAAAAATCGTTTAAAATTTTAGCAGATATTTTTAAAATTAATTTTAATGTAAGATGTATTAAATTGGAAGATATTATCATAGAATAAGAATCATAACTTATAGTATTTGAACCAATGTTGAGTAACCCTTTCATTAAATGTTTTACAAGTAGCCTACAACCCTGTCTGCTACACATTTCTTTCCACCTTTCCCCAGTTAGAACTTGATGTAAATGTATGTGTTGAAGAATATTTTTCATGACATGAGTACTTAGCAGTCATTTTTCATCACGTTCACTTGTAATGGATTTCAGCATTTTCTATGTTTGCTCATGAGGATTTAAAAAATCCTATATATTGCTTTATCAAATACTTGACTACTGAAATTATAATCTGTTAGCAGCATTGCAGGTCACTTTATAGAATATTATTTCCTTGCACTAGTTCATCGAAGATGAAAAAATCATTAGTGAGATGCAAAAGGAAGAAAATTGGCTGTTCTTTTCTAGGGTTGGATGAACTGGAAACTACTGGATGCAGTGCAAAAACTAGTGTGAAAGTCCTGTTAAATATGACTGAAATAAACTGCTTTTTGTTTACACTTACTTTGCTGAGATATGCAAACCATTTGCATCTCTAGGTAAAATGGTTTGAAATCCAAAAACATATTGTGCATCATTGCTTGAAAATAATGGCTTCTTAAAGTTTTGTTTTCTGCTCTAGGTAAGATGTTTGAAATGTCAAATGAATTGTATATCCTACTAGTAAAGATTTTATCTGTTTTTCAAAGATATGTGATAATTTAGATCAAAAGAGAAGGCCACTTTTTTGGGAATAATACAAATTGTGTAATTTAAGGGACAACTGATTTTAATTTTGGAAGGCAGCTGTGCTCACTACTATACCACCAATGTGCTTTGATTTTAATTTTGAAGAAAGCATTGCTGGTGGACTTGATGTTTCAGGACTCCATAGTGATGATGATTTTTGAGTCACAGAGCATTTTAATCTGATAAAAGCTACGAACACTCTGCCCCACACATTCAAAAGAAGCAGATTCATAAACATGTGAAAAGTTTTTATACAATTTTAACTGGATTTCTGAAAGGCCATACCAGGTTGTTCAAGTTAGAAACTTTATAAGGGATGTCATAAGTTGATATGAGTCAATTTTGTCATTCACAATGCTTAGTTTTTGCCAAACAAGATTCAGGTAAGTGAGCTACTTTTCTGCAAGACTCAGACACCTATTCTGCTGCTAAAAGATACTTATTAATCATTGCTATCTCCTGAGATGGGATGCTGATTAGAGATTAGCATGCCCTGGGTTTGCCTTCTTGACTAAGGCAGCTGAATGCCGTTAGACTTGAAGTTTGAACTATACAACTCTGTCGCACTATGCATGAGTATTTTAAAGTAACTCACATATTGTAAAGAAGATAGCAATTTATATGCTTTATATCAATGGGGTATCCATATCCTTTTAATCATTTTCTTATCAGTAGTGGATTTTAGCCCAGTTTTATGATATTCTAGCGTGTTCACATTGATTCTGTCTCATGGTGATGTTCCTGGTGCATTGTGTTGTGCCTGGCTGCAGCATAGTGGCTATTCAGTGAATTTAGTTGAATCAGCATTCTAAACCCCATTAAACAAAATTTTAGACAACCTTTTTATTTTAGAATAATTTTAGATTTACCAGAAAGTTGCAAAGATAATGTAGAGAGTTTCTATATACCCCCACCGAGTTTCCCTGTTGTTAACATCTCACATTACTGTGCTATGTTTCTTACAACCAAGAACCATTAACATTGGCACGTTCCTATTAACTCAGCACCACATTTTATTTAGATTTTACTAGTTTTCCCCTAATGTCTTTTTTCTGTTCCAAGAGCTCATCCAGCATACTACATTGCATTTGTGATGTTGTCTTAGGCTCCTCTAGTCTGTGACAGTTTCTCAGGCTATCTTTATTTTTGATCCTTGACAGTTTGGGGCTGGTCAGCTGTTTTGTAGAATGTCCCTCAATTTGTGTTTGTCTGATGTTTTTCTCATCTTTAGAGTAGTGTTATGGGTTCTTAGGGGATGACCACAGAGGTGAAGTGCCATTCTCATTATAGCACGGGTACATACTGAACAACAGAGAGATGGGAACAGCAAGAAGGTAGAATTTAAATCAGTTAGTTTTGCCATGGTGAAAATTGTGGTAAAGATGAGATGAGAGAACTGAATCTAAAAGAAAATGTATATTTATCTGGGGGAATTCAGCTCTTGGTATTTCTGTCATGCCTCACTTTGAATGTTTAAGAGTTGGTAGGATTTACTTTATTTAAATGATATAAATCAGACCCATGAAAAGGCCAGTGGTTTATAGATATACATCAAGGCAGAATTTACAATGATAATTTTTAAAGTCTCCCAACCAATTTTTTTTGAAGTCAGGAAGATTCTTAATTAGATTGTTTCTTTTTTCTCTGCTGCTATTTTTTCTTTCCCTGTGTTCTTTTTGCATTGCAGTTTGTTTTTTCAAGTTCAGTTAATGATATTGCAAAATATTTCAAAGCATTTGCCACCAGAGTAGTTTATCCTTTAATAAATGGTGAGGTGGTTTTGCAGACAGGTGACACACTTTAATGTATATCAGAGACTAATCCTGATAGTTATTGATTAGTGATGAATAAATTACTGCCATTTTTAATCATAAGAAAATTTCTTTTGGGGATAATTAATCAGATCCATGCACTTCTTAAGCAATGTAGCATTATCATCTTTTTTAGTTACAAGAATGAACTTGCCTGCCTCTGTCTTGAGTAAATTCAGGGAAGAGGCAGACAGGTTTCTAGATTTATATTTTGATCTTTAGTTTTATTAAACAGATGAGAAGTGTACTTGCTTAAAAATTACTTCAAACTGCCTTTCCTGTTGAGTAGGTTTTGAACTACCTGCTTGACAGATGGTATTGGAAGTAATTACTGAAATCATGTGTTTACCTGCTCATGGACATGTGCTCACCAGATGCACCCTGTTTACCCAGGGCTGCTGATTTCTTAAAGAAACATGCACCTTCTGGATAGGGTTGCATAACTTAGGAGAATAAAAGCTCTTCAAGGCAGAGCTCTCAATCTCTCTGTGGCAGAATCAGCTGCAGTGAAAAAGATCCATTTACATTTCTTAATGAGTGGTCAGGTTAGCCCACAGAACCATTTTCAGCATTATTTTACCTTTCTTTCTTTTGATTTACTTAGTACTTTCATTTTGCCTATCTACTGAATTATTTAACAAGTAGCTTCCCAAATTGTTGATTGAACTGGAGCAGTAGTGACTAATCAGTCTCTGTAACATGATGGTTTTGGTTTATTATGTTGTTATATTATTTTTAAAAGTATGTTTTCTAGACCACATGTACCCATCTCCCTCAATTCTAAATTCTAATTGTGGAGCTCTGGCTTTTGGATTAAGCATTTGTATTTTTTTTTTTTTTTAAACAACTCATGGATAATTCCTATGTTCATGAAGATTTAGAATACCTACTTTAATATTTTATTTACTAACCATCAAAGCCTAATTTATTTTTCCACCTTATTTTTATTTTACTTCAGTTTTAAAAAGTTGAAAAAACTAAGTGATAGTGATCCCCCTTAACATGTGTGCCTTAAGTGTTCAGTTTTGAAACTGAGTACATTTAACTGTCTATAAACCCTAAGAAACAAGGAAAGTCATTGTTTTAGGATTTTGACAGGTGCAAAACTGTAAATAATTACAGGCCTGGGCAGAAGCGAGAACAGAAGTTGCACAGCAGCTGGGAGGCCTGACCTGTGACAGGTCTGACCTAAGTAGCCTAAATTTCATGGCAAGCTCAGATTTGTTTTATAGTATGAAATTCACCTTCTGCTACAGAAAGATTCTACTGATTGAGGCTTGATAGCTGCCGAAAAGGGAATAACATATCTGCCCACTGAGCCACCTTTTGTATGACTTCAGGACCAGATGGAACATGTATAGATGAATTTTAAAATCAATTTACATTTTTACTGAAATAAATCACTCAGCACCAAATGGTATATAGTGGTTATATCTGAGGAGGGTGGTCTGGGGGATTTTTAAATACGTTTTATGTAATTTATATTACTAAAACATTTTAATTTGTAGACTTATGAGCATATCTGACTTTTGTGAAAAGGAAAACAATTTTAATTGTTTAAAATTTGGGAATACCTGAATTGTACTTTTCTTGGTCTTCATAGAGAATAATGCAAAATTTTTATGAGAGTTTATCACCTCAGGTTTCATTAGGCAGTTCCCCACCATAAAATGCCAAATTTGTTGCTGATCCATAAAGAAGCCTGCCAGCAGCTTCTGCCCCCACACTGCGCTGTGACCCTGGAGAGCTGCAGTTTAGGAAGGATGGGGTTCTGTTAGAGCAGGGAGAAAAAGCTGATGATTTGTGGGCTCAAGCTAATCTATAGATGAATTTTCTTTGGCTTGCATAATATTTTAAAAATTTGACAATTTCACATTTAAAAAAATCTGTGTTTCTGGCTCTTGGAAAAACTGATGATTTGGCAACAGTGGGCCTGCATTGCCACTATTGGCTGGAACTGAATAGCAGCTGCCCCTTTTAGAATCTGGTTTGCTCCAGTCCTTATCGTTACCTGTTGTACTTTCACTTCTGTGACCTTCCTGTAGACGTTTGAATTAATGATCCCTGGACTAGAAGATATGTGCCTCAAACATTCAGAGAAAGGACAATTTTTTACTAGCAGATATGTGGTGCCTTCATCCAGTTAGGATTGGTTTGCCTGTGGTACCTGGTTCTCTCCCACCCTCTCCAAGCTTTTCCCATTTTTTTTTCTACATGATACTTGTATTTCCTCTCTTCCTTGTTATGAAAATTATGCCCACTAGAACTCTGAATTATGTTCTCTCTAGCTATCCTTAGTAAAGTAAATATCCTGAGTATCTGGAGTAAGATTTTGGTGAATGTTTACTAGTCCTTACTAATGTGAATACACATTAGTATGTTTAATCAGCTAGTTTTTCTTCTTGTTTTTAGTAGCAGTCAGCTTTATTAAAGGATGAGAGATTGATTAGAAACACAACATAGACATTTTTAAAGTTCTGGGCACATAGAGAATTAGGTCACAGTGTAATGCTGTGGTGGGTGACTTGAGAGACTGAGAGCAATGGAATCCTCACAGAGTGGATGAGAGGAAGTGGAAAGGTGTCAGAAATTAAAGTTTTTGCAGAAAAGGGAAAATAGATGGTCTTCTTTCTTCTTTCCTTTCCTACCCCTTTACTATTTGGTGTTTCAACTCTTAGAACCCAGAATCTGTGGAATAAATATGATTTGTTTTTGTTCCTAATTGAGGGGAGAGAGAGCAAGTGAGAGGAAGAGATGAGTTTCACTTATCTAAGAGTCTTACAACTAACTGTAATATGGTTTCCATTGGGATATATGTTGTGGATATAGTAAAAGTTAAAAATAAAACCTCCATTGTAAGTTGATTTGTGGCACACAACTCGTGCATAAGTTGGGTTGTTCTGGACTTTGTTAAATAAAGTTACTATACAGGAGGTGGTGTAGACTGGGGCTTGGCATACAACAATGGCCCTCAGGACAAATCTAGCTTACTGACTGATTTTGAAAATAAAGTTTAATTGGAACAGAATCACACGCATTAGTTAACATACTGTGTTAACTATACATAACTATAGCTGTAACACAGCTATAACATAACTATAGCTGTGTTCAAGCTGTTAGGGTAGACTTGAATAGTTGTGACAGAGATCATATGACTCACAAAATCTGAAATATTTATTATCTGGCTCTTTATAGAAAAAAATTTGCTGACCCTTGGTATAGATGGTTATGTTCAAAAAAGATAAAAACCCAGTCCTTTTATGTGCTCTAAGGTATTTTTTTGTAGCAACAGAAGGAATTGGCTATGTGATTCATTTTACATGGCTGTTTGTTTTGAAAATGTTTTATAGAGTTATTATTCTATTTGAATGAAGTAAAAATTTTATAATATCTTGGACTATAATTGGACTATAATTTTATTATGTCATTGAATATATAGCTTTTTTTCCTAGGGAAGATTATGATAGTTAATAGGAAAACATGAAGTAATATAAATAGTAAAAACATATATTAGTAAAAATTAGTAAAATAAAAATTTTGAGTCACAACTTTTTTGGAGGGAAGACTATAATAGTAGTAAGAGTAAAAATATGCTATATAATTAGTTTTACATGTATTTTCAGGAATATCTTTAATGTACAAATGTGTGCATATGGTCCATTGTGGTGTTAATTTAGACTTTGAAGTCTAAAAGTAAATAGTGAATTTTCATTTAATGGTCAAATTAAACACTAATAAAATTATGTCTTTATTGTTTTCAATTTTAATAGCATTTGAAAAGAGCAGGGCCTGTACATTGTGGAATTCATTCAACAGAATTATTGCGTGTCTCAAGTGTTAAGCACTGTTTTAGGCACTGGGATTGCAGTACTGAAAAAAAAACAAAACACTGCATGAACTTACATGGTAGAGGGAGAAACAGACATTCATTGACTTATTTATTGAATCATACCAAGTGCTTTTTTTTAAGTTTTGGGGATATAGTAATGAACTAAACAAATTTTCTGCTTTCTTGTAGCTTACACTGTAGTTGGAAAAGAAAGGTAACATAGAAGTCTGGTAGCACATGTTACAAAGGAAATGAAAGCAAGGTCTTCAGAGAGATGGAGGATGTCTTTTTGGGTAGCATGGTCAAGAAAGACTTCTCTGATAAGATGATATTTGAGCAGAGACCAAAATAAATAAGGTAATGAGTAATGGGAATATTTGAGACAAGAACATTGCAGGCAGAAGGAATAGCAATGGAAAAACAGTGGGAGAAGAGTGTGCTCGGTATGTTTAAGGAATAACAAGGAGAAGCCAGTGTGGCTGGAATAGAAGGAGCCAGAGAGAGAGTGGTAGGACATGTGTTTATTTTCTACTTGACGAATGGCTGTGAATATATATCAGGGGTAAAATCATATGGGACCAAGCTAGGTCCTATATGAAGTGACAGCAATATAAAACTAGAAAGCAAGGATCTACAGAAGAGGTTTCTAGACCAGAAGTCAAGAAATAATAATAATTTGCTCGTTGTTCCTCAAATTAAATCTCACTTCTGTGAATCTCTTTGTGATTTATTCTTTCTAAATGGAATTTTAGATGGCATAGTCCAGTGCCCTGAGGCCTGTATAAATTGTTGAATTTATGGTGTGCCCCCACCATTATAGGGTGGTCATCCGGTTAATTTGCAACAGAGAATATGAGGCTTGGAACCAACGGGTCAGAAAGCGTGACTAAAATGAGAATAACAATTCACATTCAATTAAAAGGTGCATAGCCTGCAATAATTTCTCATCGTACTAGGGTAAAGAGGAGACGAGAAGTAGGATGATAACTAATAGTTGTAAATTTAAAAGTCAGCTTTATTCTAAGTGTTAATTTTCCTGGAAGTGTTGTATAAAATGGTCAGGTTCCTGAAATTGTAGAAACACTGGTCATGGTATTTATAATTACAAGGCGTGCATGGTAGCTGACCTTAGGTGTGAACTAATTAACTTAGGATTTGTGTAACATGCTTTAGCAGAAGTAGATATTTCAAAATAACTGACTTTTTTTCATTTTACAAATGATAATATTTATGGCATTTTAATTTTGTTTAATATTGCTGAACATAATTTTTATAGTAATTCTTTCAATTTTAAAGCAAGTATCAATAAATGAAATTTTGTTTCTGGCCTGATGAGATTATTACTTAAACTTGTTCACAAAATATATATTTTATAAAGAATAGCATCAATCACACCTATTATGTAACTACTGTTTGTGTACAGTACAGGTTTTTGACATTCAGCAGTTAGTAATGATTATTTAAATATCATACAAAGATAAGACAATGTATACCATTCAGATATTCAGAGAGGCATTTCATTAGGAAGGCCCCTACATTTAAATAGGTTAAAAAAGCTCCTTTGCAAACACTTGCTGAAACTCAGGACACGTTTTTACTCAGGAGTAATAATACATATGGTAATTCCATTCTCAGTCAATCCCAAAATGTATTAAGAATCTGTATCTTAATCTTTAAAGGAGTCTAGTGCTCATTTTGAGCAGTCTAATTTCATGCGAAAAACCTATGGCTTTTCTTTCCCTTGGTGCATGTGTTTCAGTAGAACAACCCTTCTCAAGTCTGTTTAGGATGACTTTTGTTTGCTGCCTGTGTCACTTGTCCCAGGTGGTGGGTCTGGTAGTCTGTGTTCCTAGAGAGTTGCTTTATGAACTGGATCCACAGGTGAGGCAGTTATTGACACTGCCAAACATTTAAGCCTGTCAGTAACTCTTCCAGGGGCAGCACGTCTTACTCATGGGTGTCCATGCCCACGATTATGAACCACAGGGAAGCTGAGGAGGGCCATGTCCTGGAGCAGCCATTTGGTCCATGCTTGATAGGACAGTGGGGAGGTGGTGAATGTAGGCAGGCACAGCAGGCTGGGACAGGCAGGCCCTCTCTACTTAACGCCCAGGGGTGCTACCTGGGAAGAGATTCCTTTGCCTTAATTTGGCTGCTTTATCAAAAGATACCCATGCCCCTCACTAGCCTTGCCTGGTGTGGGGAGGCAAAGCTGTTTGGGATAGACCTTGACTATAGGGTTGTGTGGTGGCTGGAAGTAGGAAGAAAGGAAAGAAAATCTCTCAGCATAACTTCTTTTACTTCAGATATTTTTTGGGGGGGGATGAATTTGAGGTGGGGATCCAGATGCTCATAGGCTGATCCAACCCGCTCCTGCTTACTTTCCACTCTTACATTTCTAGCAAAAATATCCTACAATTTGAACCTCAGTGGCAATGGACACACTTTTCTTCTCATTCATCTTTTTGTTTCAGATTTATAACATTTTACTTTTATTTATTTTCTCAAACCAAAGTGCCATTTAATATAGTCCCCTAATTTTACAACTGGGGAAATAGAATACCACCAAATATATAACTCCACTTAAATATATCTGTGTATCTCTGTGTTCGTGTATATCATTTATAGATCTGTTACACAAAGTCATAAATAATCCAGGAGTACAGCATCTGTCTCACCTGCTGCTCTCTTTATGATGTGAAGTGATGAGTCACATGAATAATTGTATTACTTGTACAAAGTACTTGGAAGACAGTTTCACTTGCATAAGTCCTGTGCTGCATGTCATAAAGATGAAAAGTTTGAGCCATCTGTTACTTTTAAAAAAAATTACCCTAGTATACCACCTGGTGTTTAACTAGGCTTTGGGATTTGTTCCACTTACAGCACTGCTTCATTGAACAAATATTGGGGTGAGAGTGGGTAGGGTTTGGTGATTACTTCTGGGGCTTGGGAGGGAATCTTTTCACTGAGTCCTGAGCAGCGTTATTTGGATCATTGTTATTTCCTATTGTGGTTTGTCTGCCATTAAAAACAATTTTGTCTTAATTTTGAAAATTGGATATGAGGAGTTACATTACACAAAAACAACATTATACAATGATGGAGATAATGTTCTGGGCAGCATGATTTAATTTGGAGCAGTGGATGGCCACCTGCTAGGCCTTTGTTCTTGTGGCCGTCTGGCAAGTGGCCCCAGTGTTTTGGTTCTGTTGTCGGTCACATGACTGTTGAGATCTGCCTGGGTTAGCTGCAAACCATTAATCCAGTAGCACAGAATGATGGAATATTTGACTACTGGGTGTTTGAATTAAGAAAACAAATCCCTTTTAAAGTTATTATTTAGCAATCACAGAATGCTTTTATCGTGTTGATATAACATCCTAGTCTTTACATTTTATCTAAGAGTAGCTTACTCTTATCTACAACATAAAAAAGAAATCTAGGTAATATTTGGCATTATGGTAACTAGCTACCATATAGCACCTGTCTGCTTACCCACTGGGGTGGGGTAACTTTATAATTCAGTGACTAAAATGGGACACTTTTGACAGTGACAGAGAGCTCGTAATATTTATGCTGGCTTAAGAGATGTCGATAAGGGTATATGGTCATTCAACTTATGAGGTATGGCCATTTTTACCATACTGTGATCAAGAATAACTGAGTATGTATTTAAGGATAATTCTTATTTTTAAATTGCATTAATTGTGGTTCCTATGGTGTCTCATACAAAATAGACAATAAATAGTTGCAAATTGAAGAAATGCTTATATTTAATAAAATCTTAAAGTTTCCTACCAAATATCTTTAAAACTATGCATTTTTGAAGAGCTTTAGGTTAAGAATTCTGTATATATTTTCTTGACATTAAGGCCTAGACTCAGGAATCCACATAGTGTTATTACTTACTTACCTGTGATTTGAACTCTAAAACCATTTTAGTATAGGAAAAGCACTTAAGAATTGCAGTTACCTATTGTTCTATTTAAAATAACTTAAACTACATGCTAGAAGTGAGAGCCATTTAGTCAAGTGCTTATGACTTATCCTGGTAACTTATTTAGTTTACTTTTTTACTTGAAATTGTTCAACAATTCAGTGGCTACTTAGTAATTCCTTAAATTTCTTCTGAGAAAATAAGTAAACCAAGTCATTTAGCCTTGTCAGAGACTTTCATGGTATGGAAAGAAATTTTGGATAATTTTTCTGCAAATTGTTAATTTTTGTATCACTTTTAGAAATTTTCTTTCTTTTTAAAAAGGTCCTCTCTCCTTACAAGTGCTACTTTACTATATATAATCTAAAAGAGTGCAGGAATTTCTTTCCTTTTCTACATGATGTTTCTTGCCTCTCTGGCTAGCTCGTGATACAGATTGGGTTTAGCTTAATACTAGAATGTGGGTTTGGAAAGTCAGTTGTGGTTTAGAGGGACTCTATGAAGTGAGCTGGGAACTTTGGTCTTTTCTTCTGGTCTGAGATAGGGGTTTTAAAAAAGATGTCAGAAGATCTCAGGTTCAAGACCTTGTTAATCGTTTTAACATCCCATCTGTCCTAAGTCTCCCTGTTTCTAATGACAGAGTTAACAAATGCTATTTAAATCCCAGTTTCTTTATTGTTTATTTTTTGTATATGCATGTCTGATGATTTTATAGTCTTGTTCTTTTGCATCTTTCCCTTTTTCTACAACTCTGGTCTGATTTATTTTACTTTCAGTTATGTGTTTTCTTTTTGACTTTTTTTCACTTGAGTGAAAGAGTTTATGAAGTCTACCCTAATTGATCATAATATTCAGATACTGGTCATGATAAAACTTGCTTGGGTACTTCATGATTTTTATATAGTAGAACTAAATCCGAGAAGAAGATATTTATTTACTTGTTAATTACCTCCCTTTTGCAGTGTAAGCTCCAAGGACAGACACTATGTTTTGTTTGCAGTTGTATCCCCAGAGCATGGAAGTGTGCTGGGTCTCTAACAACTATTTAAAAAAATGAATAGAACTGCTTTAGTTTCCTGATAGTTTACCAAATTAGATATTATTTGGGGAGAGTCTTGAAGCTCATTTGCTCTACAGAAAACCCTAGAACCTTGGCTAGTATTTGAATAATCTAATGAAGGAGAAAGTACTTTTGAGAAGTTCATTTTGTAATATTGTAAGTTTATACAACTTGAGCATCCCTAATCCAAAAATAGGAAATCCAAAATACTCCACAATCCAAAACTTATTGAACACTGACATGACACACAAAGGAAATACTCATTGGAGAATTTCAGATTTCAGATTTTTGTATTAGGGATGCTAACTAAGGATAATGCAGCTATTCCAAAATCCAAAAAAAATTGCAAAGTCTACAATTCTGGCCCCAAGCATTTGGGATAAGGGATATTCAACCTGTAGTGTCTTCCCTTTCTAATGTTTATTGTCCCTAGACTTGGTTTTACTACTTTATCAGTTAAGATGCTTTTTGCTTCAAGTAATAGAAATCTCAACTGAAACTCCTTTAAACAATAAGGAAGTGGATTATGTTGCACAACAGGAACTAACTCCAAGAAGGCTGATTGAATTACATGTTGTCAGAAGAGACCCAGGTTTTTTTGTGCCTTTTTTTTTTTCCCTTTCCCTTTGCTTTCTTGGCTTCATCCTTATAGCTGATTTTTTCTTTGGTTATGAGGACAGGGACAATTGGATCCACATTTCTATTATTTATATCTACTAGGAAAGAGGCTGATTTATCTTCCATTGAAGACCTGAGCAAGAATTTCTTTATATTTTCTTCATCCAAATTGGCTTCAGATTACTCTCTCCTAAATATTGGCAAAGGAGTTGAAATTATAGCAATAGATTTGGACTGATCATCTCGAGTAAAATAGATGTTGGAATCAGCTACAACAGTCACCAAAATCTCATGTGAATTAAGCGCTATAAATAAATTTCTGAAGGCTGTTTATTTCCTGATCTTCAAGTTAAGACTTCCCAGAATAACTAGGTTCATAATCATAACCAGGAGTATGCTGGGTAAAGTCAACATTATCATGATAGTTACTTTGTTAGGAAAATTATAGCATTTAAATAAAACCAATTCCTATCACTTTGTTACATTGTAACCATCATGACATTGTAGCACTATTATTTTTTGATAAATTTAGTATAGCCTAGGTGTGCAGTGTTTATAAAGTCTACAGCAGTGTACAGTAATGTCCTAGGTCTTCATATTCACTCACCACACTCACTGACTTGCCCAGAGCCACTTCAAGTCCTGCAAGCTTCATTCATGGTAAGTGCCCTATACAGGTGTATATGTATATTTTTACTGTACCTTTTCTATTTTAGATCTGTTTCAATACAGAAATACCATTGTTTCAGTTGTCTACAGTATTCGGTACAGTAACATGCTGTTCAGGTTTGTAGCCTAGGAGCAACAGGCTTTACCATATAGTCTAGGTATGTAGTAGGCTATACCATCTAGGTTTGTATAAGTATACTCTATAATGTTTGCACGACAAAATCACCTAATTTCTCAGAATGTATCCCCATAGCTAAGTGATGCATGACTGTATATAAAAATCAGTTAGAACCATGACTCCTCCTTAAGTATGTTTGAAGTGATAACAATTAGTATGTTTGAATTATTTAAATAAAATCTTGTTGACTAGAAATGTGGAAGAGATAACTAGGACATAGTGAAGCTTACTTAAAAAAATAAAAAGTCAATATATAAGGTAATGTACATCTGCTACCTTAACTTACTAAAAGGTTTTGATTTACTCGTAATGGATTATTATTGTTTGGCCAAGTACTTTGTGTAAATATTTAGTAGGCAGCTTGGATTATTGTGGAGAAAGCACTGAATTAGGAATTGGAATCCAAATTTCTAGTTCTGGTCTGGCCTTGTCTATATGATTTCTAGAAAAACATTAAAACTCAGTGAGCCATCATTTGTTTATCTGTAAAAGATTACATTTTTAGTTTTCTAAAAATGTCTTTTTCTCTTCATTGCTTGTAACCACTGTTTTCCTGGGAATTGAGTGACATATGTCTCTCCTCTAGAGGTGTGGCTATGAGTTTTATCATCTCATATAACAAGTCTGGAGATTAATTCTAGTGGAATTAAGATTATATGTGATTTAAGTTTATTTGAGTAAGGAGGGGCAGGTAAAAAGCAAATCAAAGTTGTGAGACAAGTGTATATTCTGTTGTAGGTATATACAGTGATTGTAGATAAGAGTATTTCTGTTTTGAAGTGTTTTGTAGGTATAAGGATGTTACATTTTCCTAAGTACCTGTACCTTTTTAGCCAAATATAAGCTGCTAACGACACCTGGCATCTGGAATGGTGTCAGACTAATAAGTTTGTAAATAAAAGGCAGAAGCATAGATTCCCTAGATCACCTGTAATACAGTAAAAAGAGGTTTGGATTTATAGAGTCAAAAGACTGGAATGGAATCCTGGCTCAGCTAGTTGAAAAAAAAGCTTGGTAGTATAGTGGAATGTTAATCTAGACATGGGAGTCAAACAGAGGGAGGAATGGGTTTGATTTCACTATTTACATAGATGCATTTTGATGAAGCTGTTTCAGTTTGGATACTTTTGGCTGTATGTAGCAGAAGACTCAACCAAAAGTAGCTTGAATTTATAAGAGTTTTATCATCTCATATAACAAGTCTGGAGATTAATTCCATGGCTTGATATCTTCAGCACAGGGAGCCTTCCACTTTTTGGTTCTGCCATTCTTTCTTTGTGATATCTTCCTTCAAGGGGTGATATTGACACAGTAGCAAAAGTATCAGGTATTATTATATGCAATCATGATGATAGCCAGTGAAGAGAGATTTTTTTTTTTTTTTTTTTTTTGAGACAGAGTCTCGCTTTGTTGCCCGGGCTAGAGTGCCATGGCGTCAGCAGGAGGACCGGCTCCTGCCCAGCCAGCCCCTGCACAGCTCATGCGGGCACGGGAAACAGCGCCTTTGGATGTCTCCATCTCTCTGTGTTGTATTTGACCTTTAAAAAATATTCCACTTATAAGTGGGAGCATACAATATTTTTCTTTCTGTTGTCCAGCTTATTTCACTTACCATAATGTCCTCCAGGGGCATCCATGTTATTGTGAATGGCAGGATCCCCTTCTTTTCTAAGGCAGAATAATGTTCTATTGTATACATTCATTTTTCTGTTTCCATTTGTCGGTATCAATTTGTCTGTTGATGGACACTTAGATTATTTTCGTATCTTGGCTCTTGTGAATAATGCTGCAGCGACCGTGGGAGTGCAGATATCTTTACGAGGTGGTGATTTCATCTCCTTTGGGTACTTACCCGGAAGATGGATTGCTGGGTCATATGGCAGTTCTATTTTTAATTTCTTTAGGAATCTCCATCCTGTTTTGCGTAATGGTTGCACCAGTCTGCTTTCTCACCAACGGTGTACAAGGGACCATTTTTCTCCACACTCTCACCAACACTTATCTTTTTTGTGTTTGATAATAGTTATATAGGATATTCTGTAAGTATTTAGAAAACAATCTTATCTTTCCTGGTCAGTATTTTCTGACTTTTCCACCCTCTAAGTTACGTGTATTGCTTTTGTAATAAACAGAAACATTAACAGAAACAATTGAATAATATTGGAAAAAATCGAAGATATTGTAGAATTTACCATTTTGCTCCAGGTTTATTTTATTATTTGTAGTGTAGATTTATATTACGGTTTCATTCATAATTTTGGTTTTTTTAAACTTAGGTGAGAAGAGGAATGAGAACGTGAGAGACGGCTAGTGTATAATCATATGATATGACATTTGAATGGAAAAGGATTTGATTCAATTTTAGGCATTTGAGAAAGTTATTTTGGCACCTGCAATAAGCTAAGCACTGTTCTGGCTGCGTGTCTATGGTGATGATTAAGAGAGTTTCTCAGCCTTGTGTGGAGGAGAAAGGAAATAAATAGTGTAAAAATAAAAACAGTATTTCAGGCTTGGCATCATGTCTCATGCTTGTAATCCCAGGGACTCAGGGGACTAAAGCGAGAGGCTCGCTTGAGGCCAGAAGTTCAAAACAAGCCTGGGCAACATGGCGAGACCCTCATCTCTAGAAGAAAATGAAAAAAATTTAGCTGAGTGTGGTGGCACGTACCTTTAGTCTCAGCTACTTGGTAGGCTGAAGTGGAAGGATCATTTGAGCCCAGGAGTTCGAGGCTGCAATCAATGAGCTGCGATTGTGCCACTGCCTTCCAGCCTAAGTGGCAGAGCGAGACCCTGTCTCTTAAAAAAACCAAAACCAGAAAAACAGTATTTCAGGTTTGGATAGGTTCAATGATTAGAAAATGAGGCAGGCATAAAATAATGGAAGTACTGAGGTCAGAGGGGGCCTATTTTATATAGTATGGTGTGGGAAAGCTTTTTGAAAGGGGTGTTGTTTGAACAGACTTGAATGCTGTGAGAGAGCAAAACTTCACGAAGACCTGTGGAATGAGATTATAAAATTATCATGCCAGTGCACAGAAAGTACAGGCAAGAGATGATAGTGGTGACAATGGGGATGGACAAAGGCTTGGATTTGAATTCTGTTTTGGAGGCAGAATCAGTAACCTTTGTAGGTAGATTGAATGTGGAAGGTGAAAAAAGAGGAATTAAGGCCAACTCCTAGTTTAGTTTTGTTTTGGTGGGTGAGGGGTTGAGTATTGGGCATATGTTGGTACCATTTATCTGAGATGAGAAAACAGAGGAAAAGTTTTTCTGTTTGTGTGGGGTAGGGCCGGTGTGGGAATGGGAAATCAAGGATTCTGTTTGGATCATGCTTAATTTAAGATGCTTACTAGATAACTGGGTTGACATATAAATGAGGTTGGAGTTTGGTATATAAATCTGGGAATTGTATACTGTAAATGGTATTTAAAGCCATGGGACTGAAGATCACCTAGGGAATGAGAAGAAACAGAGAAAGAGAGAACCAAGGCCTAGGAGCCAGCAGAGGAGGCTGAGCACTCACTGATCAGTACAGGTGGAAGAAGCCAGGAGAGTATTTTAGTGAAGGATGCATTTCCAGAAGAGGGAGTGATCAGCTGTGTAAGTGCTGCTGAGAGATTGAGTTAGATGAAGTCTGAGAATTGATCTATTGGATTTGTCAAGAGGGAACTGGTGGTGGTTCTTGATGAGCAGTTTTAGTGTAGAGGTGGGGATACAAGACTGATTGAGTGGGTTTAAACAGAATGAGAGGCAAGTAAGTGAGACAGAGTACAGATTGCATTTTAGAGGAGGTTTGCTATCAAGGGAAGCACAAATGAAGCTAGAGCTGGCCTGGATTGGGTGGAGAATCAAGGGAGAGTTTTTATTTTGTATTTTTAAGATGGGCTATTAACTGCATATTTGGATGCTATTGGGTCTGCTTCATTATAGAGGGAAAAATGCTTGGTAGAAGGAAAGAGGGTAATCACAGAAATAGTATGGAAGAAGGGCTGGGGTCTAGCACACAAGCAGAGACATCAGACTTACAGTGGAGTAAGGACAATTGATCTGTTTTAATAGGTGGGGAAACAAATATGTTAATACAGAACAGGTAGTTTGATATGGTGTAAAGAAACACTGGTTCCCTTCTGATTGTTTCTGTTTTCTCAGTGACATAAGAAGAAAGGTCACCTGCTGAGACCTTTAATTGGGGGAGGCCATGTTGGAATAATATAAAATGTTTTATTTTTAAATAATACTTTAGAAATATAGTCTTCATTTAACTGTTGGTTTTTGTTGTTATGTAGTTAGCAATATATGCCTAATTATATTTTATTTAAACAGGGAGAGTTGAGTCACTGGGCCATACATGGTATAGATCAGAAGCTCTCCCCCCTTTTTGAGTATGGGGAATTTAAAAATCTAGAAACCCTGTGATTTTGCCTTCTCCCTCTTTTAGTTGTCTTAATTTTTCAACTGGCGCAGTACAGGATGAGAGAGGATGGTTTCACTTAGTCCAGTGTGCTCATTCAGCTGTTCTGCAGCATTCAGTTTCTTCCAGGACTTAAGAGTTGTGAAGCATCATCCCTTCACTGTGAAATGTCCCATACTGGGAAACCCTAATGGCCTGTACCACCGTAACACAGATGTCTGAGCTGAGATGTTCTTTTTGTTCGGGTTTTAAAATGAAGTCCCATTCTCCTTCATCAGGTACAGACCCCCTAAGTATATTCTGTTTTCTTGGGAGGTTCCAAGTGCCCCCTTTTGCTTTAAGTAGTAAAGACCAATGTTAAGTCATCCCTTTTTCTTGTATTCCATTTTCTGATTCACTTCTCTGAACCACATTTTCATTATTTTTAAAAAGTTTATTGTTATTTCTTTAGAGACAGGGTCTTGGTCTTGCTCTGTCACCTGGGCTAGAGTGCTGTGGTCAGTCAGTTATAGCTCAGTATAACCATGAACTCCTGAGCTGGAACAATATTCCTGCCTTAGTCTCCCAAGTAGCCAGGACTATATGTGTGCACCACCATGCTTGGCTAATTTTTTTTATGTTTTATTTTTGTAGAGATTGAGTCTTACCATGTTGCTCAGGCTTGTCTCAAAGTCCTGTCCTCAAGAGATCCTCCTATTTCAGCTGCCTTATTTTCCTCATTTATGAAGTCATAATTCCTTACTCATGGCTTCTCCATGAGGGTCTCATGAGGCAACATATGACACATGGGAAAATTGTCCTGGAAAAGCTTAAAACCCTATGAAAAGAGAGATCCTATTGTCATGGTCATAATTTTTGTTATTCTCTAGAAGATATTGACAGTTACACAGGACCACCCCTTAAACTTGTCTTCCTTGTTACAAAGACGTTCATTTCTCATTTTTTTTTCTTCTTCTGTTAGAGGCTTAGTGTAGTGACTTGGGTATTGTTATGGGTTTTGAAATATGGGATTGAAATGTGTATACTACAAACTGGGGATGAAAGAAAGAAAGCTGATTATATTGCCTGTTTTCAAATAGTTTATACTTCTAACTTATAAACACTACAAACTCTCCTCCTCATCAGTTTTACAAATGGATAAAAATGAAAGTTGCTAGAATAAACCAGAATTTAGCATGTTAAAATGTACTTTGATTTTACGTTTTCACTTGCTGATTTTCAAATCTGCTAAAGATAGTGTCTCTTATATCAGCTGAGTATAAAAAACACAGATTGCAGATTTTGTGGGTGGAGTTTCAAAGAAATTTTACTTTTTCTACTTAAAAAAAGCCTTTTACTATTTGGAAAATAAAACATTTCTAATGACGTCATTTACTACTGTGGTGTTTCTTCTTAATCTTACTGGATTTCAGTGGCCAATGCTACCTCTGGATGCAGATATTTCCCATCATAATCATAGATTTTTAGTGCTAGAATAAGTCCTTAGGGTTCATGTTGCCTAACATTTTTATTTAATATATGAGAAAATTAAGACTAAGAGGAGATTTGTCTTTCTCTCAATTCATGGTAAAGTCAGGATCCTAACTGAGGTCTCCAGACAGTCATTGTAGGGTTTTCCTTCTTAAAGTGCCCTACTCTGCCTTTTGAAGCTTAGTTGTGTCCTCAGAAAGAGAACTAGTGAAGTTGCCCAGATACCGTAAGAAGGAGAACAGACAGAGGTGTGTTCTGTGCACTTTTGTGTGTTTAATTTTCCTGTCCTCTTGAGGATATAGGATTTAATTATCACAAAATATAGAAAGCAAACAGATTCTTTGGTTGTGTTCTCTTTGAAGTCTCTTTGATAATAATTCTGAATTAGTTGGTCTTTTTAATGTCATCCCGGTTACCTTAGTTTAGATAAAGATGGTCGGGGGGACCTAATACAGTTTTGCTTCTGCAAGCATATATCAGAGTTCTTCCAACTGACTGTGACATCCTGTTTATGTACCATGGGTTAAAACCACTTTCATGTGGGTTCTGAGATATACATAAGAAGGTTCAAAAGACTTTAGAGATGGCTACCACAGTTTTATTTCTCTTCCCTTTTTTGTTTGCTGGGAATTCTCTGGTTATTTAGTTTTAGAATTTTTAAAATTAAAATATTTCTTTTATTTTTAACCCTTTTATTATAAAATATAATATGAAATTGAAAAATCATAAAAAAATATATAGGTTAGCAAATCATTTTAAATCAAATAAATGCCCTGTAACTTCTGCTCAGTTCAAGATATAAAACATTGCCAGCCACTCTGGAAACCCTTTCATGTTCCTCTTGAAATCACAGCTCCCTTCCTACCTCTGTAAGTAACCATTATTCTGACTTTTATAATAATCACTTCTTTGTTTCCTTATGGTTTTTACCCCTTAAGTGTTTGTCCTTAGACAATAAAGTCAAATCTTGCTCATTTAATAAAAACTTGATATGCATTTTAAATCTCTCTTAATCTGTAAGTTCCCCTCCATTTCTTTATAATTTACCTGTTGAAGAACCTGGGCCTTTTGACCTTTGGCCTTTCTGTAGTCTGGATTTTGCTGATCGCATATTCAAAGGGGCCAAGATAATGATTGGCTGAGGATTGGCTCCCTTATGGGATAAGATGGTTGGTGGTCTTTTAGGTGGGGGTTTTGGTCCTGTGGTGGCTTTCAGTCATTTGGTGGCACTGTTCTGCTTGCCTGGTTGCAGTGCTAATACTTACAGGCCCATTTATAAGAACTTCTACTTTATATTTAGAGCTGTCCATGTGATCTCAACTTGTGGGTGACTCTGGAAGCCAACTGCCGTGGGGGCTCAGGGACCAAAATTATTATCTATCCATCCTTAATTATGGAGGTTTGCCTTCTCAGCCCCTTTCACCTTTGATTATGGCTTTTCTTTGGAAATGTCACTTTTTAAAAGTTTTATACAAATTACCCGATGACTTGGGTTTTCCATCTGTGCCATTGGTTTACTCTCATTTATATGTATATTTTTGTCTCGTCTGTGGAATTCTGGGAAGAAACAAAGGTATGGGCTTCTGTTCATTTGGTCATCTTCAGTCCTTCACTGGGATAACCCTACATAAATTGGCTTTATCTTTTAGAAGGATTTAGAAGATAGCAAATTCACATTCCTATTTTTTGTATTTTACATAAAGCTATAGTCACAGGAGCTACTGTGGTCCAGTTATAACTTGTTCCTCCATGGTAATTTTTTTGTAATAGTTCTCTTTTTTTTGTTCAGGTCCCATTCTTTTTGTTTCTAGCTTCAAATTAAGACTTTTTAATATTATTTATGTGACTATAACACTTTCATTCTCTTCATGTGTAAAAATACAAACAATATGTAGGCCCTTGATTATTAGTCTGAGATTAAAATGAAGTGACATTAGCCTAATAGGGTTTTGGTTTTCTGTCTCTCATATCTGCATACATGTACATGTGTATATATGTATATACTCACTTGTATGCATTAGTAAAATATACAGTTACTTAAAGGAACTTAATTGATTAATTTCAGTAGAATTCAGAGAAAAACCTCCAGAGAGAAATGGAGCTTTTAAATTAACCATGAATGTCAGCTTGCCCTAATAACTGAAAAAGCTTCCCAAGAATCACATGCTTTGTTTGTACACATAAAGTCAAATGGATAATTAATGGAATCACATAGTTAAACCAAACCAAATCTGTTTTCTTCATCTTTAGCGTATATAATTTTTGTCTCCAAATATTTAATACCTGCTAAATAGGGATTGCTCAATAACTATTAGTTGATTAGATAAAAATTTCCTACTGCTGCAGTCCTATGTATCATTTTTCATGTATATATACTTATTTTTTAAATTTTATTTTTTAGCTTTTTTATTATTGTAGCTGTTCATCAGGGGGATGACAACATTGAACCTAGAAGAGGCACTCTGAACATGTTCTTTTCCAAAGCTAATGAGGCTCAACCTTAACTCCCTTTCTGTATGATTCTGCCAAGCTTGAGTTTCTTCTACGTAATGGATGGTGGCAATAATGCAAGAAAAACCTGGTATATTATGGTATGCTTTGGTTGTTTAGGTTATGTTGCTAAATGGTGAGTGTAAATCTCTTGGTTATTTCGGTTGATAATTTGAATTGATGTTAGTGTGAGTAAATTTTTTTGGCTGGCATTGCAAACAGTAGAAACTTGATAGTTCCCCTGTCCCAAGATGGATTCTGTTTTGTTCATTTATGTTGGTAGTAGGGCATTTTTACACAGAATAGTGGGTAGCATCTGTTTCACAAAATTGCTGTGCTCTCTGGGATTAGAACTCCAAGGTTTGTCTGTGTCCAGCTATGTGGGCTATTGTAAAAAAGAAAAAAATCCCCTGTCTAAATTAAAAAACAAGTTGCCTTATATTGCATAGCTTTGCGATGAATGCCATTCTGATCTTAGGTTAGATAATTGCAAACCAATAGTTTTCTTACTTTTCTGAGGATATGATGAAAACAGAAGTTGTGGGGTTTTTTGCTGTTGTTGTTGTTGTTGT
>VSMD01004135.1:0-74959 GCA_008750895.1 Mirza zaza | reverse complement strand
TTCTCAGTCTCCGTATGTGAGCTGGACACTTCCTTCCTTATTTCAATAAGAAATAATACACATAGAGGGATTCGCATACAGAATTCAATACACATTAGCTATCATTGGAAACAGACACAACCGGCTGCCACTAAGTCTTATAGAGAAAGTCATCCGGCTTCGCAACATCATGGCGTCCTTCATGTAACCCGGAACTAATCATACGTACCTTCCGGGGTCATGGTAGATAGTACCTTCCGGGGTCATGGTAGATAGTACCTTCCGGGGTCGTGGTACACAGAGTGCTCTAGGACATGGTCTGACAGGTGAGGGAACCTGAATGAACAGTAGCCATCAGTAATATCAGCTATCACGTAAAATCCCAAGTTCCAGAAACAACATTTTTTTTTTTTAATAAAGAGGACCTTTTTTTTTTCATTAGAGGATAAAATAAGGACCTGGGTCCCCTCCCCCCATCGGTCCCCTGAGGGACCGCTCGCCCTGAGGCCTGTAGCCACGAATGGCTGCATCAAATCCCCTAGAATGGTTTATTCACCCCTAAGCCCTCTGGGCACATCTCATTTCTAAAATGCCTTTATCGCTGACCCTAAAAGCCATCAGACCCGTAGGAGAAAAATCAGACAACACAACTGAACAGAAACCAAACCTCTGGCATCTGGCCGGCTCGAAGGCTCAAGGCAGGCGGGAATGCGCACCGCGTGTAGGCAGCACCGCGGGCCCATGTAGACACTGCGGGCCCGTGTAGACACTGCGGGCCATGGCCTGGGCCCCAGCTCGCTGCCGCATCCCTGTCGGTCCTACAAGGTCCCTGAGGGGACCTCTGGGGTGGCGTTTGCAAAATGACCCTGAAACCTGACAGGGAAACGCTGCTTGACAGTCCTGCCTAATATGGGTAAAATTAAAAAGCAAGTGGTGGATCTTACTTCCATTCAAGGTTATTTAAAAACATAATAACCTACGAAAATACTAAGGGTGAAATTAAGTTTCTAGGCCAGTTAGAAAATGAGGTGATAGTATTGTGAGTGAGTCAGGGGAAAACAAAAACAAACCCAAAACAACAAGGCTCGATGAAGCTTATTTTTCTTTGTTGGGTGATTTGGTTTTAAAACAATGACCTTTACATCCTGCTTACACCAGCTGTTAAAAATAGCTTTTGTTTTGGGCTTTTGTCTTAATCTCTCCTGGGCATCGGCTATGATACCAACCACCTTTGTACACAGAGCGACTTCATCCCGGGAAAAGGGAAGTTGGGAATTTCAGAGAGTAGCAAAATAATTCAGCAACGTGAGGACTCAGTTCTGACTCCCATGGACGACCTTGACGATTTTTGCTGCTGGAATTGTGTCTCCCTTGCTCTTTCCCTCCTTCCTCCAACAATTTCACAATTCTACAGACATTTCTTGCACACTCACTGTGTTCTAGGCACTAAGGAAAGGCAGAAAATAGCTCCATCCTGCATTGCTTGCTGTGCCGTCTCAAGCTATGTCACTGCTCTGTTTGCCGAGGCTGAGGATAAAATGATCACTACCAGGAGGAAGCCAATGAGCCAAACATAGCCTTGAAACTCCTAAAACAAATGTCATTTAAAACTTGATGCTAATGTTATCAGTGCTCTGAAAATTTCATATCATTCCAAGCATAGATTCTAAACTTTTTATTGCAGTCCGTTTAATAAGCAGAGACTGGATTGTTGAACAAAGCACGGTACCAAAAAAAAATGTGTTAACAGTTCCCTGTGTGACATGAAACTTCCACCCCAGTCTCATGAGTGGTATGTGACTAATTTAAACATGCTAGTTATCCATCGCTCCTTCAGGAGAAATATCAGTTCTAAGGCATCTTGTGTATAAGGCAGTGGCCCTCTGTATGGGGTCCCCATACTGGCAGTGCCAGTGTCACCTAAAAACTTATTAGAAATGCACATTCTTGGGTGTCAGGTCTGCTGAATGTGAAACTCTGGGGTTGGGGCTCAGAAATGTGTTTTTTAACTGTCCCCAGGGGATTCTGATGCATGCTGATGGAAGCTTTTCATAATTTCAAATTTTTCAGTTGTAACATTCTAATGGATCTTTAGTCTATGTAAAACTCGGTAAAAAATCCTCTGACCAATTTTTCCTCAATACAGTTTGAGTTTCAGGTATAACTTCCACAACTGGAACCCCATATTGCAATAGATCTGTGACTTGACAGCATGATAAACTGTTTCTCTGATAGCACCTTAAAAAAATATTCTATTTCCTACAAAGACGCAAGGGCCATAATAAAGGAGAACAAAGCACCATCAGACAGTATGTAGGCTGAAGTGCAGGTTATTTATAGTATGTCGTGGGTAGTAAATGTCCCTGTCAGCACAGAGAATACATTAGGTACATCTGGCAGTCTCAAGAGTTATGTTACAGATACAAATGTTCCTTCTCTAGGACGGCACAATCATGTCAATGCTACAAGGTGTGTCATTACACCTTTTAGAGGATTTTAGAGGCCCTGTCATTGGAAGAGTGAACAGTTGCCTGTTGGAGCTGCCCCGTGCTGCCTCAGAAGAGCCTGAGAGCCAGTTGAGCACATCTCTTCCCACCTCAGTACACGGTAACACCATGTTGGTATTAGCCACAGTAGAAGAATTTACACCGAGGCAATTGGCAAACACTGTGAGTGATGACTTTTTTATTTTTCGAGAGCTGGTTTACATCACACCACTGGGTTTAGGTGAAAACAGAGCTTCAAGGTAGGCCCTGCTGACTGAGCTTGTCTCCTCTGAAACAGCAATCTTTGAAAATACCATTTGTTTTAGGATCACTCATCTTTATGCTCATCACAATGGTACCCACGCTGGGATTCAAAGCAAACCTGTTGGAGAATTTGTTGCTGTCCTTGCTCCTGCAATGAAGACTTTACTAGATGCCCAAACCCTTTTTTGCTGGGGACCTCCTAGGTGTGTGCCAGGCACTCCTGTCCCCAGCCAGATGCCACCTGTGGCTACTGCAGGAGAAAGGCATAAGAAGTGTCAAAGCTGATGGGCTCTGCCATTCAGGGGTGACTCCTTCTGTTCCCCTTCTTGTCTTCTCCTTTTGTAGTCTGCTCTAAGATCAATCAGAGAACAAGAGGGTTTAGTGAAAGGGCTATTTCCATTTTAATTTATAAAGTTAATGTTCACTAAGCACATAATATAATCCATGCTAGTAACTCTACAAACATGGTCTAGTATTTCCAGAAGCCCCAAGAAATAGATATTACTGGTATCTTCATTTTCCAAGTAAAGAAGCTGAGACCATGAGAGGAAAATAAAAGCCAAGATCACAGAGGATTTAAACTTGGTGTATCTGACCAATCAGAGGCGAGTTCATGGGTCTTGCATAGGTTTGAGTCACAGACATCAAACTCGGAATTTATCTTGTGTCTGGTTTCTCCTTTTCTCAGAAAAGGCTGTATTATCTCCCTGGCACCCTTTAGCCCCTTGTGCAACAGACATCTGGCGGGTCTGCCCCATCAGGTCACCAGATGTGCCCAAGTAGGTCTCAACTCCAGGATTAGACACAGTTTAGGTTCAAGCTAGGACAGCCTCCTCCTTCTTCCAACTAGTCAGTTGGTGCTTTATTAAGTGCTTACTTACAGAGACTTTGCTTTATAAGCACCCACAGTGCTTTAAAAATATAGAGCTACTTTAGGCCCCACCCAGAAATCCTGACTTAAAGATTAAGGAATAAGGCCGGGGGTGGGGGGTGGGGTTAATAAGCTCTAGAAAGGGGCAGATAATTAGAAAATCCTCCCAGTATTAGATACCTGGGAATGCGAGACAAACTATTATAACATCCTTTTAAATGTGTAACTGAGCTCTCAAGACAGTAACAAAAATCCTCTGGGGCTAAAATCATAGAAGGAATTGAAAGCCTGACTGTTGAGCATATGAGCTGATTTCTGCAGTTGTGCTTGGTGACAGGTAGTGGGGAGAGGAAGGGCAGAGAGTACCAGTCTAGCAATCCATCAGGGGACGATTTTGCTACCATTATTTAGTATTTGATACACACAAAAGAATCTTATTCTTTGAAACATATCACTGAGATTCACCCATGTTGATGCAAGATGTAGTTCATTCATTTCTTGGCTGTACAATATTTCATTGTGTGACTGAACCACGATTTGCCAATTCATTCTGCTATCAATGGACATTTGGAGTGTTTCAATTTTTTACTTTTATGCAGTGACGAAAATGCATGCATGCCTCCTGGCGCACACGTGGCAGGTTTTCTCTAGAAATAGAACATATTCTAAGCAGAACTCTTGATTCTTCCCCCCAAACTTGGCACATCATGGCAAATCCATCCTTCCACTTGCTCAAAACAAAACTTTGGCACCATCTGTGTTGGTTTCCAACTGCTGCTGTAACTCATTACCACAAACCGAATATCTTAAAACGACCCCAATTTATTTACATTTTTGAGGTCAGAAGTCTTACGCAGGCCTCACTGAATTAAAATCAGGATGTCATCAGGTCTGTGCTCCTTACTGGAGGCTCTAGAAGAGGATGTTTCCTTGCTTTTTTCCATTTCTAGAGGAAGCTCAAGGCTCCATTCCTTCATCTTTATAGTCAGCAACTTCAGGCTAAGTCTTTCACAAGTTGCCGTCTCTCTGATTTTTCCCTCTTCTGCCTCTCTCTTCTACTTTGTGATTATATTGAGCCCATTTAGATAATTCAGGATGATCTCCCTATGTTAAGGTCATTTGTTTATCACCCTTAATTCCATCTGCAACCTTAATTCATTCATTCACTCTTCTTTGCCATGTAACCCAATATAATCACAAGTTCTGGGGACTTAGACATAGACATCTTTGGGGAACGATTATTCTGCCTCCTACACCATCCTTCCTAACTCTCTTTCTCTCACATGATATAACCAATCTGTTAGGAAACCCTGCTGCCTCAGGTTTCAACGTAAATTGAAAACCCAGCCACTTCCTACCACTGTCCTGCTATCCTGTGAATTGTATTTCTTTTAGGAGTATCTCATTTTCTGCACAGACTTTGTTTTTAATTGTTAACATAATAACCCAAATGGGAAAAAAGCTTTTTCTGTTAATATGAGCTTCTCAGATTGGTGATAGGTAAACATTTATACATGTTGGTGTCTCCACAACCAGAGGAGGACTTGGGCAGAACTTGATATCTGGTAGATCTCCCTTGCAGCCATTTCAAAGTGGGTTTACTGGTAAGTTCTACTGAGGATCAGAATACTGCTTCATCTTTAGTACTTGGTTCATTAGTTAGGTAATTCTTCAGCTCCACCTGAAAGCTAAACACATTACTTATTACTCAAATTACAGATGCACTAAGACAGAAAAGGTATTAAAACTTATCATCTCGAATCCAGCACTATTAGGATTAGGGCTTTTGAATTTGAAGAAGTCAACAGACTTTAGCACAGCAGAATGATGAGTTGGGTTATGCACAACATCAGTTAGTAGTGCTATGATGCAAACAGTTCTGGGAGAGATAATCTGGGCTGTGGGACAAATTTCAGTTCTCCGTGTAACACACAATGCTTTTTAGCTTGATCAGGCCTGTCTGGAGTATGTCAGGAATATCTGTATAAAATAACTATTAATATTCTATTAACTAACATATATATAATGTATAACATCCTATTAACTAATTATTAATAGAATGCCAATGGCATCAGAGGAACAGTTTACCCCAATACTCAAGGCAAATCCCATAGGAGAGAGGGAGGGGTACGTTCTTGTAATCATTATTTGGGAAATATTTCCTCCTGCCTTCCCTGTCTTCGTAAATGTACCACCATCTACCCAGAATAGAAAAGGGTAGTGTCATCCTGGATCCCTCTCTTTCTCCCCACTGCCTTCACCTAATCAACCACTCATCCCATCCATTCTAGCTTCTAAATATCTCCCTAGAACATCTTCACTGGAATACACTACTAATGTGGTAAATCACTACATTTTTATTTTTTCCAAATTGAAAATCTTTACCTAAAGTGGGATGATAAGTTAGTCCCTGTGACACACAAGACATTATAAAAATTTAATAGGCTTTCATTCGAGTTTAGAATTAAATATACTATATAGAGTATCTGGAAGATCTGAAAATCAAGTGCAATGACATTTCCCCCCATTAACTGTAATTTTCTAGGCACGTTGCCCAAGCTAAGGCAGTATAATGAGGTGACTCTGGAGCTGGAAGATCTGGTTTGAATCCGAGTTTCAAATCCATGGCTACTTTCCTAATCCTTGGCTCCTACAACACTTGCCTGGAATGGTACAATAGTCTTTTAAGTGCACTCTCTTCTCTGTCTGAGCTCTGTTTTACTCCATTAAAGTTAGAATGATGTACTTAAAGTGCTGTACACTTTGCGCACTTCAATTATAAACATTTATGTATGTTTGTACGTATGTGTGCATGTGTGTGTATATTTTTAATTGCTACCTGTGGCTAAGGCCTCTGAAGGAGACAAAGATTTTTTTTTAACTTTTATTTTTGTAGAAATGGGGTCTCACTATGTTGCCCAGGCTGGTCTCAAACTCCTGGCTTCAAGTGATCCTCCTGCCTTGGCCTCCTAAAGTGCTGGGATTACAGGCATGAGCCACTGCACCCAGCCAGGGATACAAAGATAGATGGCAAAGCAAAAATTGTCCCTGTTCACAACCAGCTTACAAATTAATGGATGTACTTAACTAGTTTAACTTATTTGAATGATTAAATTTAAAAAATATTTAAAAATTTCTCTATATTTTGTTGACACTTGAAGAACAATGCAGGATACAAATTCCTATTTGCTGAAGTAAATACTGTCAACAATAGCGTGACCTCAAGTTGCAGGTTCATATATCAGCCTGGGTGCCAAGATTTGTTTAACAGCTCTTGCATTCTTGCAGCAACGTGTAGAACAATACTACTGAAAACAAGTCAGCCCCATGGTGTGGGAAAACCTAACACGAGGTCCTTGAGAGAATACTGTTTTATGTTTAGTGCTTACTGGTGGGAGGAGGTGCAAATGTTGAACTTCTTACATTTGTGTGAAATAGAATTTGTCCTTCAAAGAAGCTTTTAATGTAAGAAGTGCTGGGAATCTTCTTCTCTAGGATGTGACAAAGCCTTTTTATCATTTAATATTTGAATGTAATACCACTGATATTACTGTCGGGATATGAAAAAGTTGTACTATACATACTGACATAGCACAATTTTTTCTTCAGAAGATACAGTGAATAATAATAAAATTATTTGTGCTTTTCCCCAGGATATATGTGTGGAGTTCTTTGAGCTTTACAATATAATATTGTGTTTATTAACCAAAGTTGACTATTTGCCAACAGTAGAAACAACTTATGTTTTTCCTTAAACACACTGGGAGTTATGCTATTTACGTTGACATTCTTTCTGGAATTTCATAAATTTTGATTAAATGAATTCTACTTTTGGGTGAAATGTATGTTTATATTCCTATGCTGAGCATCCAAAAGCAGAGCGTGGAGCTGAACAAGGTATTTAACTGGGATAGACTATTAATGTAAATTCAGGCACTATTTTTTTTTTTTCCAAAAAGACAAAGCTTTAGGTGACGTGGGGTGAAAAGTTACTCACTGGGACAACGCAGAGAACATGGAAGCTATGTAAGGTTCCATCCAAGTTTAAGACTGAATATATAGAATATCTGAAAGATTTGAAAGTTAAATATGAAGTCTTTTTTCTTTCATTAATTGTGATTTGCCAGGCATGTTGTCTTGGCACCTCCTGCCTAGCAAGGAGACAGCTCAGCCACTGTCCTGCCTGGCTATGACATTCACACCCTAAGGATTGGGACAAATAGCTTCACTCAGTTTGTCTCAGTTTGCTCATCTGTAAAATAGGGGTGGCATTATCAGTCCCTATCTCCTTGGATCCCTTGAGGATTAACCCTGATGATATAAGCAAAACACTTTGAATAGAGTCAGACAGACCTTGGCCCTTACAGAATTGCTCTGTAAATGTTAAATGCTTTTATGTGTATCCTCTATACTGGGACTTGAGTACTGACTTTTGCAGAACACTTTGGAGTTTTGCCTTGGCACCAAATGAATATGGATGGAATAAAAACAAGAATATAGGGCTAGTGATGGAAGGATGCTTTAAGAACCCAATGCCAGTGGGACAGGTGTCTTTTCCATTTCCAAATAGAACTGCTGTGTGGTTGGGCTGCCTCCCTCAAGAAGCCAGCCCTAGGAATCCTTATCTGGACCCTTCCATTACTGTTTTGTGCCCACACAAACAAAGATAGGAAATCTTCTCGTAAGCTAGCTAAATATTTACTTCAGAGGAATTTTAACTTAATTGTTCTACCTTAGTTTCCTAGAGCACTGCTTAGACATATTTTCTCTTTTGTGTCGGGCAGAAGCAGCTTAAAATTTTATAAAGACAGACTTTACTGAAGAATTCTATATACCAAAAAAATTAAACATTAGCTAGGTGAATCTATACAAAAACCTTGGAACTACACTCATGTTCGCATTATGCTTATGGAAGATAAACCCTCTAAATTGCTTCACCTGATTATTTGACAGGATGTCTTTTTATTATTTCAGAATATTATGGGGGTACAAATGTTTAGTTACGTATATTGTTTTGTACCACCTGATCCCCCCAACAGTGTGTACCACACCCATTAGGTGTGAATATACCCATCCCCTCCTCCCTGCTCCCACCTGCCTGACACCCAATGAATGTTACTTCCATAAGTGCACACTAATGTTGATTGATTAGTACCAATTTAATGGTGAGTACATGTGGTGCTTGTTTTTCCCATTTGATCCAGCAATCCCACTACTGGGGATCTACCTAAAGGAAAAAAAAGACATTCTATTATAAAGACATCTGCACTCGAATGGTTATAGCAGCACAATTCATAATTGCAAAGATGTGGAAACAACCCAAGTGCCCATCAATACAGGAGTGGATTAATAAAATATGATATATGTATACCATGGAGTTCTGTTCAACCACAAAAAACAATGGTGATCTAGCACCTCTTGCATTATCTTGGATAGAGCTGGAGATCATCCTTCTAAGTGAAGTATCCCAAGAAAGTCTTGAATCTTCATAGGTGTCAGCTATAGGCTTCTATTTCTGCAGCATCAATGTTAATTGGGGGAGGAGCTTACACTCTGGGACACAAGTAGACACATGACATCCGAGGCATCCAAGGAATAGCTGCTACTTAGAGAAATCTCCATGGCCAGTGGTCATGTTATGGCAGATGGAGATCAACCAGGAAGTGGTGTTTGTCTCCCATGTTGGTAGTGATTCCTGCTCTGAAAGAAATCTCTGGAATGTCCTGACGTAAGAAACACCACTGTGAAATCTCTCTCTCTTCAATTCCTCCAATGATGCTATGTCAGGAAGAGACCCAAGCCACCTCTGGTGCCATCCTACTGAAATCCAATACCTACCTCTCTGCTCCTTTTAGCAATGATTAGAATTTAACTTTGTGGTTCTTCTAGAATTCTAGGTTCCTATCCCTAACCACAAAAAATATGAGATCATTAAACTAAAAGTTCTTATATATGCTAGGGATTTTTTTTGAGACAGAGTCTCACTTTGTTGCCCAGGCTAGAGTGAGTGCCGTGGTGTCAGCCTCGCTCACAGCAACCTCAAACTCTGGGCTCAAGCAATCCTGCTGCCTCAGCCTCCCAAGTAGCTGGGACTATAGGTATGTGCCACCATGCCTGGCTAATTTTTTCTATATATATATTAGTTGGCCAATTAATTTCTTTCTATTTATAGTAGAGACGGGGTCTCACTCTTGCTCAGGCTGGTTTCGAACTCCTGACCTCGAGCAATCCACCCGCCTCAGCCTCCCAGAGTGCTGGGATTACAGGCGTGAGACACCGTACCCAGCCTATGCTAGGGATTTTTAAAATAGCAGGAAGAAGCCAGATGTAGTGGCTCAGGCCTGTTCCTAGCACTCTGGGAGGCCAAGGCAGGAGGATCACTTGAGGTCAGGAGTTAGAGAACAGCCTGAACAAGATCAGACCCCATCTCTACTAAAAATAGGAAAATTAGCCAGGTGTGGTGGGGCACACCTGTAGTCCCAGCTGCTTGGGAGGCAGAAGCCGGTCAGGATCACCTGAGCTCAGGAGTTTGAGGTTGGAGTGAGTTATGATGATGCCACTGCATTCTAACCTGGGCAATGGAGAGAAACTCTGTCTCAAAAATAAATAAATAAATAAATAAATAGCAGGACGAATGCTGATAATGTTAAAAATAATATTGATAAAAATAATGCCGATGATATTAAAATGTTTTGGAATGGGTTTCTTTAAATACTAGAATAAAAAGAAATAATTCATCTCATTTGAGCAAGGTATTAAATGAAGTTTTAAATGCAATATTTAAACATTCAATTGTGCATCAGTCATGACCAGCAATAGCCCCAATAGAAAAATGCAAGCAAAAGGAAAATTTCTTCTGTAATTTCAAAGTAGATAAGTGAAATGATGAGAAGAAAAAACTAGAAAAATTGATACTAGTGTATTAAAATGATGCTCTTTTCCTGGGCAGTTTGGGGTATATTTGTCAGTATTGATTTGGATTTAGTTCAGTTTAATTTAGTAGGAACTTCTAGCTAAACACAGGGAGGGAAGGAGTAAAAATTTTCTTATTTACCAAGTTCTTGGTTATAATGAAATGAATTTAGCCACATTTTACCTTGGCAAACAGGCTGCCCCATATTGAGCCAGAGGAAAGCTGCTATATAAAGCAGACAAGTATTAATAATAGATGTGTTAAAGAACTTGAGGGTCATCTAATGGATTTGCCAATGTCTAGACAACCTTGTCTGTTACTGAGTCTGGCCTTAGCCAGTAAATGTCCCACCTAGCGCCACAAGATTAAAACACCTTGATTAGGCTGATCTAGAACAGCCCCACAGGGCAGCCAGGAATCTCAAAAGAAAGAAAGAAAAAAAAAACAACAAAACTTGCTGAACTGGTTGCCCGGACTCTTTGATTTGAGTGAGATTCCTCTCTGAGAGGGAGAAAAATGCAACCAAGAGGAGAGAGTAAATCCAAGGCTGTGCTTCTCCCTGCATTTCTACGCCAGGGACTTGATGTAGCTAAAGTACAAGAGGAAGTCCAAATGGGGGTGTGATTCTAGGCAACTTCCTGGGAGGGGAAAATACAAATAGATAAATCCCATATTGCAAATAATCTCCTCTACATGAAGAAATATGTAAATTTGAGAGAAGGCAACTCTAATAACTGACATGACCTAAGAGCTGTTCTTTTGTAGGAGACATGAAGAGATCTGCAAAGAGCCAGGATCTAAGTCTTCTTGCTTTGCTTTGAAGCAGAAAAGTCCTGGTTTCCTTGCCTGAAAGTGAAGCCGGATGCCAGGAATCTCCGAGCCTTGAGGAAGCTGGGTGGAGGGAGAGATGCTCCCTCAAAGTGTATTTTCTCCCCTCTCCCTAAACTGTATTGCAAAAGCATATTTCAAAAATATAAAAATCGGTGTGGGTAGACTATAGCATTTGGAGTATACAGAGGGTACCGTGTGGTAGTGGGTGTGGCTGGAAGGCACTCAGAAACACCTTCTTGGAGATCATCCCTTCCTGGCCAGGGCCCAGGCGTTGGCAGTTTAAGGGAATTCCCCTAACACTGGTAGAGTGACATTTTGGCCCAAATATCTAGACCAAGTTTCATTCCAATTTTCTCATCTTATACTTACAGATTGAGTTTAGCTAAGTTACTAAACAATTCTCCAATAAATTCTTTGGTACACATTTTTTTTTAAGGCCCAGTTTCTGGAGACTGTTTTGCTTATACTTAGAGAAAACTTCGTTATTATCCCCATTTTTGAAGAAGCTTGGGGCTCTGGAAGGAGGCTCTGGCTCCTGGGTGGCATGGAACTAAGAATAGAAATCTCTCTTCTGGCTTCTAGGCCAGTGGTCTGAATTATTTCCTGTATTTTTGCCCTTTTGGCTGCTTGCATCAATGATTAAGAATATTTTTATGACTACAAAATCCTTCCCTTAACATCAGAGTTCTAGAGTTTTCCCATGGCTGCCTTCCTAGGTACAGTTTGTAAGGGGAAGTACTCCATTTATTTATTTACTCATTCATTCAGTAAACACTTATGAAACATCCGTTGTGTGCTAGGCAATCTTACAGGTGCTAAGAAGACAGTTTTGGACAAAAAAAAGATCTCTGCCTTCACAGAATTTATATTTTAGTGCAAGGAGACAGACTGCAAATAAGGCAGACAAGGGAAATCTATGGTCCATTGGAAGTGGTGACAGAGAGGTCCTGGGTCAGGTGGAGCAGGTGGCAGTGAGGAGGAGCTTTACAATTTTAAATAGAGTGGTCAGGATAGGTACACCAAGCAGCATAAAAACGCAAAAGAAGAGAGGGAGTGAGCTTCAAGGGCAAAGGAGAGAAGTCAAGATTGTCCCTGGCATGCTCCATGTGTCTGGAGAGTGCAAGAGGAGAACTATGAGATAAAGACAGGGAGGTGAGGATGGGGGCAGCCATGGGCAGACCATGGGCAGACCATGAGATGAGATGAGAAGCTGTTGGATAGTTTTGTCCAGGCAAGAGTATAATCTGACATGTTTTAACAAAATTACTCTGATTTCAGGGTTGAAAATAGACTATTGGTAGACAAGGGTAGGAGCAGGGAATCTAGTAAGGGGTCCAGCAAGCTATCCTGGCAAGAGAGAGTGGTGGCCTAGGCCAGGTTGGTGGCACAGCGGAGGTGAGGTGTGAATAGATTCTGTATATGTTTTCGGTAGAGTTGACAAGATTCACGGACAGATCATATGTGGGCTACAGAAGAAGAGTCAGGATGATTTTACGTTTTTGCCTGAGCAACTCTAAGAATGTAGTTGCCGTTTACTGAGATTGATGAAGACTCTGAGAGGAGCCAGTTGGTTGGAGCAAGTGGATAGTTATCAGTAGCTCAGTTTCACATACATTAAATTTGAGGCAATGATTAGACATTCCACCAGAAATATAAAAAATATATATATCGGATATATGAATTGAAAGTTCAGGGGAGAGGTCTGAGCTGGAGGGACTCTGAGTTTGGGAATCACAAGCATTATTGATGGTATTTAAAGCCAGGAGACTGGATGAGGTTGCCGAGGAAGTATGTGTAGTCTTGGAGCTAGAAGGTCTAGGTCCAGATTCCAGCTTTAACAAGAACCCCAGGAGATATCTACTGTCAGGGTTCCAGTTTTATAGGTGAGAATACATTGTGTGAAGGTCATGGAAGCTAAGAAATTAGAACTCAGGTTGGGATCTAGGTTCAACTAACTCCAAAGCTTAATCATTATCTATACTCCTAGCCACACTGTCAGCAGAGGACGAGCTTCTAAGTCTCCTCACTGACACTTAAGTAGTCACTTCCTGTCACTTCCCATCACTTCTTGTCTTTTCTTTTTAGCCCAAAACTACACATCTGCAAAGTGGTGGAATCAGATTTCAATTCAGGCTTCCCTCAAGCCCATGGCTCCATGTTCTATCCCCCAGTGACATTTTGAGCTTCAGTAAGGTGTCCCTTCTTCCACTCTTCCTTTCCCAAAATTTAAACATAAATAAGGAAACATCTTGAGTAAAAAGTCTCAGAACATCATGTGTTGCCTGGTTCATGGCTTCTTTTGATCTTCCCATGTTTTCACTTGGCCATTAAACCCTGCTTTTCAACCCTGGCCTTGCTTTAAGAAAACGCCTGGAGAGTTTTAACGAAGTACAGGTCCTGGGGGCTGGGCATGGTGGTGCACACCTGTAATCCTGGCACTTTGGGAGGCCATTGAGGGAGAGAGGATCGCTTAAGGCCAGGAGCTTGAAGCTGCAGTGAGCTACAATCCTACCAACCATTCCAGCCTGGGCAACAGAGGGAAACTCTGTCTCTAAAACAAAAAATGTACAAGTCCTGTGCTCTCACCACAGACCAAATCAGTCAGAATCTCTGAGGATGAGGCCAGAGCAATAGTTGTGTTTTTTTGTTTTTTTTTTGTTTTTTTTTGAAAAAACCCTAAAAACTATCTAGGCAATTCTGATATACGGACAGGCCTAAGAATCACAGATCTATGAGAAAGAACAAATCCAAATGGGTGAAAACCATTGCCATTAGCCACACTAAGGATTGAAGTAAAAGTCACATATTAACATAGTAGTTTTAATTTCTTTTCTGATCCCAAACACTCAGTTGGAAGAATAGATCACACTGATCAGAATCTGCAGTGGGTGACCATAAACTGAACAAGTTCTTCCAATGACCCTGATTGACGGGAATGGGAGGTCATATCCTATCTGCACACTGATTCCTTTTTCTTAAGAATCAATATTTTCAGGACAATAGGACAGAATTGGGTTATTTTAGGCATTTTGTGCAAGACCTCCAAGTCATGAATTCATTGTGGGACAGCCAATCTAGGACAGACAGCTGAGCTTTGGGAGCCACAGATATGCACACCCATGCAAACTTGGATTTAGAAAAGATACCTTCGTTTACTTAAAAGCAATTTTAGGATTCCTAAAATATCATTGTTTTGCCTGTCTTTTCCAAAATGTCTTTTCTTGAGAATATCTTACTATGGAGTAGTTTAAAAGCTTTTGTTGTTCTTTGTTCAGTGGATCTCCATCCTATAAAAACATTACTTCTTACAGAGTAGGAATCTGAATATTTCTTGAGATATAAATGGGCGTGGTTGCTGCTGTATTTAGAATTGACTGCAATCTGCACTTGGAATCTGTCCGGCTGGTTTGCACAGGGAGAGTGAGGATCCTTGAGTTAGCAGCAACCACCCTTTCCTTCTACCTAACAGCCCTGTGCACTTGCAGATAAACCAGCCCACTCAATGCAAAGGCAATACCTGGGCCAAAGTTTCTTTTGGGCCTCTGTTCAGGCTGGTGTCTAGAAGTGCAATTTATGATCAGGATGAGTAGGCAGACTGGGACTTCTTCCATTATCATTTGCCCAAGGGACTAGTATGATTTCCACTCCCCATTTTTGGGAGTTTTGATGTCCAAGGATAAAGATTTAATAAAGGACGGTATCAGGCCTCTCTGCATATCTTCTGCTTGCTCCTTGACCTTGCTTTCACTGGGGGTGGTCTGGCCCGGCCATAAGCCAGAGGGGGATGAGGTGAGAGGCTCATGCTTGCCCCCTGGCAGACCTTCTGAGGTTCCAGGAATCCTCTATCTCAAATATCTTGCCAACGCTAAAACTCCTCGCTGACAGAGAAATCTATATATTTTAAGTAGCATTGAATTCCAGAATCCAGCTAATGCAGGATCTATTACAGACCAATAAACCAGAATAATATGGGCATAAAATGGTGGATGCTTATGAGAACCTGCTTCATGTGCCAGAATGTGGATTCACTATTTCACTGCAAAATATACAGGCGGCACGTGAAAATATATACGTGTAGTTTAAACAACACAATAAATAGCTTTTAAACCACCATCTATGCCAGGAAATGGAACATCACCAGTACTCTAGAAGCTTCTTGTGTGCTCTACCCAGATTGCATATCCTACCCCAACCCCCCCAGAGATAATTACTTTCCTGAATTTTGTGTTAATCATACTCTTGCTTTTTTTTTGTGTGTGTGTGTGTGTGTGCATGCATATACCAGTAAATAGTGTACAGGTATTTAGTGTTGCCTGTTTTGAAACTTTATGTGAAATCGCACTGTATAGTTTGCTTCTTTTTTTTATTTTTGTTATTTTATTTTTTCCAATCTAACTGGTTTTTTTTTCATTTGTTTGTTTTTTGGGTTTTTTTAATTTCAGCATATTATGGGGGTACAAATGTTAATGTTATGTATATTGCCCATGCCCCACTCCCCCCTCGAGTCTGAGCTTCAAGCGTGACCATCCCCAAACGTTGCACATCTCACTCATTGTGTTTGTATATACCCATCCCTTCCTCCCCCCTCCCACCCGCCTTCTTTATCAACATTGTTTTGGAAATTCAGCCGTACTGGTGTGTGAAACAGGCCCATTCATCCCACTGTCGTGGGATAGTCCACGTTGTGGAAAACCGTACCTTTTAATCATCCTGCTGTTGAGGAACACTTGAATTGCTTCCTTTATGAACGGTGCTGCTGCAAACGAGTGTAAATATATTTCTTAGTGCACGAGTGTCAGTTAAATTGCCCTTTGTTTACCAGACTCCTTTCACTGAAGAATCATCAGCAAATTAGAAAAGTCCTCAAGACTGGAACTGCCAAACATTTTTAAAAAGTGGGAAGAACTGGAGTCTGGAATCTATTGACCAATGGACATGAAGAGGAAACTTGGCAAAATTCTGAAACAGAAAATTTGATGTGATCTGTACTTGAGAGTACAGTATTTAAAAAAAAAATGAGGTTCCCATGACGTGGTATAATGTCACTAAAAACAAGCCATGATGTATTATTCTAATCAGTCCCTTTGGTAGAGTCACTGCACTGGTAGGTCCAGGAAACACTACGTTGACCTTTTTTTCTCGT
Organism: Mirza zaza; assembly: GCA_008750895.1. Lineage (NCBI taxonomy): Eukaryota > Metazoa > Chordata > Mammalia > Primates > Cheirogaleidae > Mirza > Mirza zaza. Next base: position 58,472 of record VSMD01004135.1, on the reverse strand, counting down.
GAGCATTTTATAAGCTTATGTACTGATTCCATGTTTAGGACTATTCATAGTGGCTTATATTTGTTTATTTCTTTCCATGTCTAATTTTCCAGATAGTTTGTTGGATGGATGTTCTTCTTGAAGACAAGACGAGGAAGATAGGATCAACCATGGTATAGGGAGGACTACTAGTAGTTTTAGAAACATCACATCTAGTGATTATCACTTTGCAGATAAATACCTATTTAAAAGCTTCTATTTAAGCCTTTGCTTTGCTCAATATTTTTTTAAGGGTTCATATGAGTTTGTTTGTTTATGTATTTAATGTAACAACTTCACTGAGATATAATTCATGTATCATATAATTCACCCATTTAAATAATACAGGTTAATGGCTTTTAGAGCAGATAACCATCACCACAATATAATTTAGAACACTTTCAACACCTCCCTAAATAACTCTAGATCCATTAGCAGTTACCCCCCATATCTTCTCAACCTCCTCAGCCCTAGAAAACCACTAACTTACCTTCAGTCTCCATGAATTTGACTATTCTGGGTATTTTACATAAACAGAATCGTACAATATATGTGGTCTTTCCTGACTGGCTTTCTTTCACTTAGCACAATGTTTCCAAGTTTTATCTGTGTTATAACATTATCAGGACTTCATTCTTTTTATTGCTGAATAATATTCCATTCTATGGATTTACCCCACTTTACTTACCCATTCATCAGTTGAGGGACATTTGGGTTGTTTCCACTTTTTGGCTGTTTTGAATAATGCTGGTATGAACATTCATGTACAGATTTTTGGGTAGATGTGTGTTTTCATTTCTCTCTAAACGCTTTCATTTCATTTCATTTCTCGTGGATATGTATGTAAAAGTGAGCTTGCCTAGTCATATGACAACTCTAAGTTAACCTTTTGAGGAACTTGTCTTGGTCAATATTTTGATAGTAATTTAGATGAAGACAAAATTATAATGATCAAATTTGTGAATAGTATAAATCTGCAAGATACCAATGGTCTAGAGTGATGCTGTTTACTATGGTAGCAACTAGCCACATATGACTGTTGAGCACTTGAAATGTGGCTAGCCTGAATCAAGATGAGCTATAAATATAAATTACAAATTAGATTTCAAAGTCTTATTATGAAAAAAATGAATGTCAAATGTCTCAATAATTTTTATGCCAATTACATGTTGAAATGATAAAATTTTGGATGCATCAGGGTAAATAAAATATATTATTAAAATTAATTTTACCACTTCTTTATACTTTTTTATTGTGGCTACACGAAAATTTAAAATTCCATATATGCCTCACATTCTATTTCTATTGAGCAGTGCTGACCAGTTCCTTTTGTACTCATTTCCTCCTTCAAACACTGGAAGGATATCACTTGGCAGTTTGGAACCAGTTAGGCCTGGATTCAAAGTCAGATTCTTCTTAGCTGGAAAACTGTGAACAAGTTACTTAACATCTCTAAGTCCCAATTCTCTTAACTGTAGAAATTAAAAAATAATAATAATCATTTTATCAAGATATCACAAGTATTCCATGAAAGAAGTTACATAAAGAATTTAGCTGAATACAGACACATAGAAAGATCTAGTTAAATGTTACTTCTCTTTTTCCTCTCCTTTCCTCATTTCTATTCCATTAGCGATAAGTAATTAACCTAGCTGGACAATTCTGGGTGGTAACATTGGCCACCTCCTGTGACTTATCATGTATTTATTTTAATAAAGAACACCATCATATTATGCTTAACAGAATGGCTTAAGTGGTTGCATTTTTTCAGGTAGGCAAGATCACATAAATAATATGAATAGCCACTTTCATCTCTTCTGTGATCAGGGTAGAATTTAACTTTTCCTGTCTGCAATGCAATATGCTCTAAGTCTTAAAATAATTCCGAGTTGTTTGAACTTTACTCAACACTGAAGATATGTGGCGATTGAGGCAGTTCACATGTGTTTCAGGATGTCGTTCAGAACTCATTCAATATGGAAAACTAAGTGAGAACTTCTCAAGGGAACTTGTTCTCTTTCCAGAGGTCGCTGGAATTTCCTGTTTCTGTTTGGACTCAAAACATCACATGAAGTTCTGCTTTCTCTGAACACTTTGGGTCCTGGCTTGACCCAGGAAGGCACAGTTAAGTTTAAATGAAAAACACGCACATCACAGACTTTTCAGCATCTCCAATTTAGAGGCATGTCTCGTTGGTGAGAAGCTGTTTTCTCTTAGCAACATTGATCACGAATTGTCCTCTCTTTGCCTCTGCTGAGGAAATTTACCTTCTTTTCTAGAATCAGCAACTACCCACATTTTTTTTTTTACTGTGGTAAAATACACATAACATAAAATTTACCAACATAACCATTTTTAAGTGTACAGTTTAGTGTTACTAAATACATTCATAGTGTTATGTAGCCATCACCACCATCCACCTCCCTAACTCTTTTCATCTTGTAAAACTGAAACTCTATATCCATTAAATAATAACTCCTCATTCCCCCATTCCCCTGGCCCCTGGCAAGTGCCATTCTACTTTCTATCTCTATGATTTTCACTACTGTAAGTATCTCATATTAGTGAAATTGTACAGTGTTAGTCTTTTTACGACTGGCTTATTTCATTTCACTTAGCATAACGTCCTCAAGTTTCTTGCAAGTTGTAGCATATGTTAGAATTTCCTTCCCTTTTAAGGCTGAATAATATTCCGTTTTATGCATATACTACATTTTGCTTATCCATTCATCTGTTGATGGACACTTGGTTTGCTTCTACTTTTTGGCTATTCTGAATAATGCTTCTATGAGCATGGGTGTACAAATGACCTTTTTGCATGTTTGGAAGCAGACTGAACATCAAATATATACAGAAATGGATGGAAAAGAATGGGTAACTGTTTGTACTTAATTGAGGGAAAAATTTGCCTACGACCATTGAAGTTTCATGCAATCTGAAAAAACCTCTTGATATACTGAGGGTTCCAGGCAGTTCTTTCCTTGGTATAGGTTTCTGTAAGAAGATAAATAAAATGATATTGTCATTGTTGAGCATTAATTATTTTCTTTTTTGTAAGTTTTTCCTCCCTAGGTGATCTGTATCTAGAACACTTCTATTTGGGACACAGTTAAAACAAATAAAAAGTAATCTCCAAATACTTTTTGTAGAAATGTGAGGAGCTTAGCCTGGGGTAATAGAATCAGTACCCTCTGCAGTCCTTTTGATCATCTCGTTTCCATTTGCTTGATCAGGGATTAAACATCTTTCAGCCATGTGTGAACTTGGCACCTTTGAGACTCCTGCTAAAAGTTGCAATTCCTTTGACATCCTACTTTACCCTCTAGAGAAATTTCTAAAGACTTCCTTCCAGCTGTCACCCAAAATGATAAAGGTCCATTTACTGACAGAGTTGCTCTGAGTGCACTGCCTAAGTATACAATGGGTATAAATACATGTATTGACATTTCTAGGGCAGTGGAATATTAGAAATATTACACCAACTTCAGTAGGTTCTTTGCCTAAAGGATGGAAGAGGACATGGCTACGTACTGACAGAATTTTTCTACTGATGACATTCTGTTACTTGAGAGTACAGCGGCCATTATTCTGTTTCCCAGAAAGTCGAATCAGAAGCAAAGTGTCGTTGACTTGCCAGTTTATCAGCCTATCCAACTTATCAATGGAGAGAACGCCTTGTACTTCTAGTCTATAAAGTCTTGCCCAACTTCCTATTTCTAATATTTACAAAAAGGATCAGTTCGTTCTAACCTTTTCAGACCAAAGTCATACTGTTCCCTTGAGCAGGAAAAAGGTTACTGAGAAAAGCCAAAGAATTAAGTGGGTTGCTTCTTCCTCCAACTCTTTTAGCTTTGTAATGACTCCTCACCTTCTGAGAAGCAATGCAGCTGACTAGACACAGGTGGCTTTAATGAAATTAATTATTGCCCAGAGGCAGTAGCCAGACACACCTACTTTATTTTCAAAATTAAATTGTTTGATGATGAACGGATAAGGAACAGATGGGGCAGGGAAGTTGGAGGTAACAATAGGTAAGTTTTCTCTTCTGGGATGATGGTCATTATCCTATGCCTATCAATAGTGACTGAAACCAGAAAAATATTCATTTAATTTGAAAATTATTTCAGTTTATTGCACAAATATAATCAGAATTTAAAAAATGGATTTAAAGAATAATTAACTCATAATACACTTCCTTAATATAGTAACTCTTAATTTTTCCCAGTCTTTGTCCATAATAATTCAGAGAAAATACTGCTCTTTTTACATTTGATAACTCTCATGTAATTTAAGTTTAAAATGAGATTTGAAGCTATAGAGCTTCAATGAAAACATCTCTACATAATAAATGGGACGAAGAGAAATATTATTTAATGATAAAAATATACAAGCCATAAGAATTTATTACAGTCATGTGCCTTTATGCCAAAACAACATAAGAGCTGAATGCATAAAGCAAAAACTCATAGATACGTAAAGAGAACTTAAAAACAAAAAAATTATTCTGGGACATTGTACTATATCTCTTTCAGAGTTTAATAGACCAAGCAGATAAAAATAAGGAAGAATAGGTATGAAAAATATAATTAACACCCTCAACATTATATATATATATAACTTTATATCCTGCAGAAAATATATACTCTTTTATGACCATGGGCATTCACATAACATAGTCATGTGATTAGCCACAAAGAAGACATTAATAAATTCTAAAAAGTAGAAGTGAAAGTTCTGGATGCCATATTCTTTGCTCATATTCCAATAAAACTGGAAATCATTAATGTATAGATACACTGATTTGAAGAAAGCTCTGCCTAAACTAGTGGAACCTAATTCAATGTCACATTTTTATTAGCAGGGGATAATAAATAGTTCAGGTTCTACATTAATTTAGAGCTTGGGAATATAGGGACTGTAGGGGACTGACATATATTTTCCTAGTTTAAGAATTAAAGTTAGTGAGTAATGTACATGTTCTGCCCAGAGCATTTGAAAGTAATCTGTTCTGGACAGGCTCCCTGTGATAAATAAAGGTGTGCCTAGAGGCATAACAAAGGACTTGAGCTGCAACTAGCAAGAGCAGCCCCACCCCATGGCATTGGGGATCTGGAGGCCACACAATAAACATGTTGTTCCTGTGATTGCTGCGTACACCCCATAAGATGGCTGGTTAGTCAATGATGGGTAAAACCCATCAAGGGAGGGGCGACCTAAGCCAGGCACAGTCGCCGGGGTTCAGCCGAAGATCTTAGGGGGTCACCCTAAGAGAAGCTGGGCATGAGAAATGCCCCCTGTGGCTCACCTTGCCCATCCTTGCTAATCTTGGTCCTTTATCTATGTCTAGTGCCTAGAGCAACCACCTTGAGATTCTGAGTCAGGGGACGTCTGCTTCCCTAAGGCTATTCCAGAATTTATGGCCATTGCTGCAATGCTTGGGCGGTTACGTACAAGGAACTAACTTCAATTTTTTAGAGTATAAAAATAAAACTGACCCGGTGTATTAGTGCTCGAGTCAACCGTGTGTATGTGTGTCTGTGTTTTTCTTTGTATTCTGCGCGTTTGTGTTTTATGTTCTGTGTTCATCCTCTGTCCTGTAAACGGGCCACGACAGGGACAACCAAGGGTACTAGGTAATTGAGATATTAAAATTTTATTGGGGGATCTCAGCTTCTTTAGGATAACTGGGTGGGTAGATTGGAATATTCCCATAGGTTCAAAAAATGTTGATAAGGAATGGACTTTGGGATCTTAACAGCTGACAAGCCAGAATGAGCTTTAAATGTTATTTCTTTCCTTTTGGCGTGGAGGAAATAAGGACCACTGTGACCATGGAGCTTGTCCAAGGGCCATGATAAGATCTTCCTTCCTTGTCTGGAACTGCGCTCTGAAGTGCTAGACTCTTAATCAGCAGAAAGAGGAAATCAAGACTTCCTTCCCAGTCCCACCTGGCTTCTATAGACTGTGAAGCTGCCTTTACAAAATGCTCTGGATGTTGTCAGCTCAAGAGCCACTTTTTGTTTAATTCCCATTGACATTAGACTAAACAAAGCATTGTGCTCCCATTTTAATATATGGTTCCTTAAAAGAAATTCTTTCCTGTTTCATAAAGATAGAGCATGATGGATTATGATTGTTCAGCCTATTCTGTCAATATCATGATTATTTGTGTTAAATTAAAAATATATTTCATGAGGTAACGAGTGTGGGTGAAGTTGGGATGGGGCAGGAGTTGTCTTTGATGAAAGAAACCTTGTAATTTTAGATAGAGTTACCATATTGTATCCCTGCCTGGTGACAATAAGAAAATTTTATTTTATCTAGTCAATAAACCTCAGAAAGGCAAGCTCTGAAAATACAGGATGGGTGTAGGGCTCTTTCTTTGGTTCTGATGTGCAAACAAGCCATGCGAACCCTTTCCATATTGCAAATCCCCATTTGTAAACCGAGATCCATTAAGGAAATGAACGTGAGCCAGCACTGCCTGAGGGCAAGCCATCCCCTGGTATAGCCCTGAGCTTCCAGAAGGTGCCGCATTGTAAAAGGCTTCTAATAGCAGGCACTGAGCTAACTAGGGAACATTTTAGCTGTGTTTTAAAAGAAAATACAGTGTTTTCCTGAAAATAAGGCAGGGTCTTATATTTATTTTTCCTCAAGAAGACACCCTAGGGCTTATTTTCAGGGCATGTGTTATTTTCCCCTCAAAGCCTCAGCTTACAACACACACAGGATGGCCGGGACCTCACAGGGGGAGCCGACCTTGTTGGTGGGGCTGCCCGCACCTTTCCGGTCACCTTTGAGATAGTAGCTGTCACGATGGGGCAGATGAGAAGGGCTCTCTTCTTCTTTACTGCTCCATGATGAAATGCATGGGTTGTGCAGATACACTGCACAGCCACGCCCATCACTAGGTCTTATTTTTAGGGTAGGGCTTATATTGTGCAAATGCTTAGAAATCCTGCTAGGGCTTATTTTATGAGTAGAAATCCTGCTAGGGCTTATTTTATGGGTAGGTCTTATTTTCAGGAAAACACGGTAGTTACCTCAGAAGAACTGATATCTGCAGACCTGCAAACTCTTGTTTGTATCGTGCAGGCTGAACCACATGGAATTCTGTTGCAATTCTAGTGGTGTTGACAGAGACAGCGTATTTCATTAAACCAAGAAACCTCAAATATTTTCTACAGACTTCTTATTTTCTCTTTTCTCACCTTTTGTACCTTCCCCTTAACTGACAGCTCCTGGGTACTGGCCTTCATCTTCTTTGGGGGCCCACTCCTTTTTGGAGCAGTGCTGGTGGTATGGGGAGGGGAGATGTTGTCGTGAGCGTGAGCTCTCGTGTCCCTCAATGTGGTTCAGGAGCCTACTCCTCCACCATTGCCTGGCCAGGCCCTCATATTCAAAAGATCAAAGCACCCAGGAGGGAGCCACAGAAGGAAGATCAAGTTCAACTCTGCCGCCATTCTATGCCTCATTGGACCACACAGTGTGACATTATGTAAAATGCAAATTGAGCTTTCCCTCCACCTCCTTTGTTACAAAAGGGAGCAAGGTTTGCTCATGTGCTTATAAGGGAAGGAGTCTGATTCGGAAATTTGTATAGCTGATTGCTAGAGAATGAAAATATACCTGTAAGCCAGAGTTATTTTTTCTCTTAAGAGTCTGCTTAGATTGCAAAAGGAGTGGTAGTGTTTATTGTCTAGTGTGCGGTGATGGAGCATAGATATGTACACACACATCAACGTTTGTTAACTTCTTAAAAGGAAGTTATCCTCATGTCTAAAGTAGCAGAATGTCAGTACTTAGCAAACATCAACTATTTAAATATGTGACTTGATTATTTGGAAAATCTAACAAAATGTAGAACAAACGGTATTCTAGTAAAGGACAGGAAATAAAAGAGAAAGAACATTTATTTGGGTATTAGTGGATGTCATTAATGACAGCATTCTCTTCCATTATATTGTAATATTTATAATAAATCTGTACTAGGGCTAAAACTTTCAGCCAAACACACATTAAATTGACTGATCACAGAAGAGGTACGGGACCGCTCAAGAAACCGAGGTTGCTAGAATTCAGTAAACACAAATTTGTGTCTCTCAGGTGCGCTGTTTCTGCCTAACAGAAGGCCAAACAGTTAGGATCGATTAAAAAGCGGCGTGCAGAAAGTCGTAGGCAGTTTTACTTGCAGGAACTTTAGGTACATCCTGGATAAGAGCAAACACTTACAAATGCTGTTAACTCATCCAAACTCATGTTTTACTTTAGGGCCAATATCAATAGATCAATTCACTTCTCGAAGACAATTGGTGTATTCATCTAGTTAACTTGGGGAGGGGAAGTTTTCCTCAAATTGCTTTATTTACTCTCACTAAATCCTTATGCTTTAGGCAAATATTAGGGCCAGAGAGGGATTGGGACTGGGATGGTAGCAGACAATATTTAAAGGCAACCATTGATATTGCTGGAAAGAATCCCTGTTACTCTGCAGTCAATCAACGGTTGAGGAAAAGAACCTTTCTCTTGTTGCCCACAGGAAAACACCCAGAGAAAAACCATCAGCTGAAAGACACCCTGAGTTGAATCTCTGTGATTATTTCTTTCCCTTTTTACTACCAGTATAAGTCCGATGGAAGACATCATTAGACTTTCCCCGAAGATTAACAGCTTGTTCGTCTTGTATTTACTTTATATTTGGCTCAGACATTTGTCTGATTTTTTCTAAAAAAGGTGTTTTTTTTTTTTTTTAGACAGGGTCTTGCTGTCACCTGGGCTAGAGTGCCATGGGTTCCTTAGCCCCGTACCCACGCTGCAAAGCAGGTACTATTATGCTCTCCCTCTGGATAATAAGGACAGTGAGGCTTAGAGACATGAAATAGTTTACCCAAGGCTACACAGCTAGAAAAATGGCAGAGTCGGGATTTGAATTCAGGTCATTGTGACCCCAGAGCTCATGCTCTGGCCAGGAGGGCACTGCCGCCTTGTGTCTAGTTCTCTTTATTTGCCACTATGAGGCCACAGGCCCTTGTAAAAGCTAAATGAGATCACGTCCGTGAAAGCGCTTTGAAAACTGTGGCGCAGTGTGCAGATAAAAGATTTGTATAACTCCAGATTGTCCAGAGGACATAAAAACAGCCACAGTAGAGGGTTCAGGAGAGGGAACTGTCAAAGTTTGCACTGGGGGGGGGGTCTCTCCTGGGTATGATTAAGCAAGGAGAAGTCCTGCTCATCAAACAAGATGTCAGTACTGGGGACTCAATCCCAGCTGAATTTACAACGGAGAACTCGCATTCTGACCTCGCATCTCCTCCCAGAGTGAATTCGTTAGCACAACATCTCATATTTTTTAGGGTAAGCATGCTATGTGGCCTGAAAACCAGCCCCTGGAGACTGGTTCCTTTGACTCCCTACACCTGATTTATTGGATCGAATGTCTAGCATTTCAGGCTGACTTTAAAAATGGAAACAAATCAGGAGGCAGAGGGTGCCTCTGGGATCTGAAACTGGTTTGTGTCCTCTTTTCACGTAAGAACAAAGTTAGGAGATTTGTATTTAGACCACTTGCGTGGAAACACCGTGAAGGACAGAGGTAAGATTTGAAAGTAGAAGGTGAGAAGCCAGTGCGTGTTCTGAGTTTTTGCAGGGAGGAGAGCTCTCCTTGCTCTGCTCAGAGGAGCTTGCAGCCAGGCCCTCCAGAGGTGGGTGTAAGTCAACACATTTCATGCACTAGAGATTTTTCAAAGTGGGGCCTGGAATCCAAAGCCCAGATCATAGCTCTGATTTTTTATGGAGTTGGGCCATCTGTGGGGGAAGAGAGTCAGGAAAAGAAGAGAGGGCAAGAGGAATGAATGAGATAGAGGAAGCAGGAGGCAGATTTAGAAAGGATTTAAATCCCAACCACCCAAGAGGAAAAACCAAAACCAAAAAAACAGTCATAGAAATCTAGTGTTGAATTGTAAACAATATATGTGTTCTTTCCCCTAAAATCCTTGGTCTTTTAATGTCCAACTTCAAGGTATGAGAATAGGTTTGCAACACATCATATAAATACGAGGCCAATAGCACCTCTTGTGAAAAATCACTAGACCTTCATCAAAAGAAGATCAGAAGTTTCTCCATAACCATTGATTGTTGGAAACATAGGGTGATTCACTAGTGATTCCTTAGTTCTCTTAGGAGTAACTGTTACCAAATGTATGATGCCCATAAACATTTAAAACACATTAGGTCCTAGTCTATCTTTTGACTTTCAGGGAGTCCATATTGTTACTCAATTTAGCAGTTTAATAAATTCTCAAATTCTGGAGTATTAGAATAAATTCTAATTTAACACCAGCTTTCAATATATCCTGAATTGTTTTGGCATCTACATTTAAAAAATTAACATGATCAAGATACTATATATTATATACTTCCCATGAAAGCAGGGGTATTTTTGTGTTCATTGTTTTTTCATTACTGTTTTACCAAGGAAAGTGTTCAAAGTGTGCTCTCAACATTGAACTATGTTTGATGTGCCCATCAGCGGCTTGGTTGTAATGGGGTTCTGAACCCGTTTGTACAAGTTTACCAGGCTCAAGAGCAGACGTGAACATCCTATTCTAGTGCACCGGAAAAGGCAGAACTTTTCTGACTTGCCTTCATCAGCTTTCCTTCTGCCAGGCTTTTGGCTCTTGAGGCTGTATCAGATGACAAGAGTTGGCTTCTAACATAAAAACCACAGTCATTGCCACTATAGAAATGCTGCCTATATTCATCTCTGCCACCCACGCTTTCGAAAATTGGCAGCAGAGAGGAACTTGAACCATTCTCTAGAATCATGCAATAGACAAAGGAGAAGTTTATCCTCTCATTGTGGGGTAAAAGGCCAAGGAAGTGTCAAACTGCACACATCCAACAAACGGGCGAGCTTGCACTCTGGTTGACTGTTGGGATTATGAGATACCAAACCTAGAGGCATGTATTTTCATCCACGTACATAGCCTGCACGAATCCAGCCAAGAGTGATGGAACAGATTTGTGCTGATCCTGGGCAGTCTGAATGAACAAGAAACGGATCTCTGCCATGTTCAAGCAGAGTCTAGAGAACTTGGATTTGGGAGTGACGTGGGGATTCCCATATCCAGTGGGGATTTGGACTAAGTAACGCTACTTACCATGAGATTTTAGAAAATCTCAAGACCTGCATTTTATATGCAAGAAGTACATTGCCGATATTCCCTCCCCCATGTGCGTCCCCGATCCACAATAAGATTCTAAATAAATGTGATGAATCAGTGTTGACGTGAAACCCAATGAACTGAAACCCAGGGCTTCCTTGCTTTCCCCAGTGGACCATCCTCACTCTTCTGGACTCTGTGCACCCGGATGCTGGTTTCAACCCAAACAAGCGTCTCTACTGGAGGGTTTCTCAAGTAGAAGAGCAGGCAAGCTAGTGAGAGGTATCACATAATTCTATAATCCCAACTCCCAAATTGGTTGCATGTTGGGCCGGGGTACTTTGTGCAACCCAGTGGCCATAGGGGACGATGTTTGTAGAGAATCAGAGGGTCTCTCTGCCTCTGTGTCTCACTGTTTGCTTGAAGCGACCTTGGGTTTTGTACTCAGTGTGTCTCTGGTGCACTGAAGGTGAAGCTGCGAGTGATATCTGAGCATCTCCCCCTCCCTGTCAGCATGGAAGGGTGTTTCTTCTGCCATGAAAGAGGGCACTCATGCATGATTGGGGGGTTCATCTAAGGGCCATAATAAATCTCTGAGGGATCTTACCACCTTTTGGACTCTAGCTCCTCTCTTAACTGCCTTCCCAGGGAAATTCCTTTGGCTCAGGGCCTCAAGGGGGGTAAATGGGCAGAGCAGTGGAGAGGGGAGTCAGGGACTCCACTTTTGGGAGGAAACTGCATCTGAAATCTGAGCCAGGAGGTGCTTGTCATGCACTGCTGCAGCTGAGAGAGTGACTCTCATAAGCTCCAGGACAAAGGAAACATCGAGTGGGCAAAACCCTTGATGTGAATACTGTGTAAACCATCGAGCTGGGATCCTGGGTATCCAGCTACATACACCTAACCACGTCTCTTTTCTGAGAGAGTCACGGTGCTCACCTGAAAACCGTGCAGATGATCCAGAAGCAGACTCAGGAAAATGTCTACAAGGCAGTGCTGTTCTGAGGAACTTTCTGTGACGATGGACGTGTTTGATATCTGCGCTGACCTAGCACTTGAGATGCAGCTAGTGCCACTGAGAAACTGACTTTTTAGTTTCATTTGCTTTTGGGGAATTTAAATTTATTTTTTGCTTTTGAATTTAAGTTTTAAATTTGCAGAGTCACACATGGCTAGCGGCTGGCGTCTCGGGCAGTGCGCGCCACTGCTCTTGGCAGACTTGGTCTTCCCTTCCCACCCCACTGTTGGCTGCAGGAGAAGTCCTCTAAAAACGTTTGCATTCCCATCCCTTCCCTGTTCTCCAGTCACCAGCTTGTTTCTGGAGTTACAAGAAAGTTCACAGCAAGGCGATTCAGAATCCTCCTTCACCTACGAATGTCCTCTGGCTTATTTTCAGAATTCAAGATCTTCCAGGCTCTTGCCTCCTATCATTGTTTGCTTTTGCCACAATTGCATTCACCTGTTTTACCCTTTCTTCAACCTCAGGGTTTATCAACTTAATTGTGGTCAAACAACTTGAAGAAACGAATCTACTTCAGTTGGATTCCCGCTACTTCTACGGTGTTGATTAATATCCCAACATGTGTCACTTAGAAGAACCACCTGACCCATCCTAAAACTCCCCATCCGTCATTCCTGGCTTTCACCTCTCTCAATCAGTGACATTTGAACAGGTAAGTTTAGGGCTTGCACAGGTAAATTAAGTACCAGTACAGATTTCTCATTACTACGATGCGCATAATAATAGCTAATTCACACAGTTGTTTGATGGTTGAACAATTTTTGTAATGTTTGTTGCATGTGCCCTCAACAAATGTAATGCCACTCAATAAAGGGTACTCTCATTCTCTCATAAGCTGTGTGGTATCTCCCGAGTGATGCTCTTTTTGTAAAGACATTGCCTGGAAGTTTATAGCTTCCTTCCTCTCCTATTACTAAGACATTGCCTTGCCTTTTCATCCTCAATCATAGCATGTATGAAACTGTACGAAGCTAGATTATTATTGCTATATAATCCTCCACTCCTTGAGTTTTTTTGTTTTTTTTTACAGTAGTCCATGCAACACTGTTTAACAAATTGCATAAACATATCATCGAACTTTCTATGAGACTCTCTGTGCTGAGGCTTTTCAGATTCTGGCCAGGGCTGTCAATTCTGTGGCTGTTTGGACTAAGTGGCACCAACATCTGCCACTGCCTCATCCTTTAGGGACAAAGAGGTGTGCCCCCTCATCTCATTCATTCCACTCAGGGTCAACCAGGTCAGGGGAAAGCATATTGTGCAGAAGTTGAGCTAGAATCTTCCTCTACACAGCTTCTTTCTTTAAAGTTTGTGTATTTTCTTTATGGCCAAGGTTCTAGGTGTAAAGACACAATTGCATTAAACCTTTATAACTAAATCATAATCCTGTGTACTAATTGTAGGTGGAACAGAAAAAAATGAAGCTACAGCAGGTAACTGTAGAAAAATGCCTACATTTAACCATTCTCAACACTGTCTCATGATCAGAATTCTAAGTAGGTTGCCACGCTTCATATATGCATACTCTGGAGGAAGAAAAGCTGATTGTGCCGGTCAGAGAAGTTACATTTGAGGAAAGCTTCCCTCTTGTCTAGAGAGAAGTTGGGTGGCTCTCTCTCTGAGTGAGGGTTATGTAGCCAGAGTAAGAAGGAGATAGTTCACTGTTCCTTTAAAGCCAGTGCAGATCCCAAATCCTTGACTTTCAGTTTATCAATAAAAAGTGAAGAAATTCCTAAGCCACTGGGAATACTAACTACCATTATTGATCACTTTCAATGTAGCCAGCATTATTCTAAGTGCTTTGCATTTACTAACTCATGTCATTCTCTTAAGAAGCAGATAGTCTTATTATTATTAATATTAATATTGCTGTCTAACAGATGAGAAAATGCAGGCGGGGAGAAGTTGAATAGCTTGCCCAGCTAGTAGGAGGTAGAGTCAGGTTGCAAAGCCTGGCAGGCAGGGAGCCCCAGAACCCAGGCCAGTGAGCCCCTAGAGTGGCTGAAGGGAATTAATATCTTTTCACTTTTTTATCTCCTCTCCAAGGTGGGGGCAATTCTAGAAGATTAAGGCAGTCTCGCCAATAGAAAGAGTAGAAGGAACAGAGAGCTGGAGATGTGTGGGTTAGACTTGGACTTTCCTAGCATATTTATGAATTAAATCCCTAAAATCAAAGTTAATTCTATTATTTTCATTTCTTCCATATTTCCCTGTTATCTTTGTTATCATTCTTTCTGATAAGTGTATTATTATTATTTGAAAGTGCTCTAAGGGCAAGTTTCTCTTGCTCAGCATTCTGCCTTTGAACAATGCAACCCTGTCAGCACTTTTATCCTGTTCTCTCCTTATCTTTCTCACAGAGATTTAAATTCCACAATAGCTACCTACTTTCTGCTTTGACAATGCTTTTAAGCAGGAACAGAGACAGGGGATGGTGGCTCACACCTGTAATCCTAGCACTCTGCCAAGGCAGGTGGATTGCTTAAGGTCAGGAGTTTGAGACCAGCCTGAGCAAGAGCAAGACCCCAGTCTGTGCTAAAAATGGAAAAATTTAGCTGGGTGTGGTGGTACATGCCTGTAATCCCAGCTACTCGGGAGGCTGAGGCAGGAGGATTGCTCGAGCCTCAGAGTTTGAGGTTTCTGTGAGCTATGATGATGCCACTGCACTCTACAAGGTGACAGAGTGAGACACTGTCTCAAACACACACACACACACACACACACACACACACACACACACACAAAAGGAGGAACAGGAAAGCAAGATACACCTAGATTAAAACATCCAACTTTTTGGCTTTATACCAGCAGGATTTGCTATGTGTGTAGCAATAATGAATTTTTGTTACAATCTCAGAGCACCACCAAAATGCCCAGGCAAAATCCAAAGAACTGCTGCTACCTAGGTGGGCCAAGATAACATACCTATTGTTATGACAGGGATGGGAGAAGAGGGGAAGTGGCCTGAAACCTTATGAGGCAAGATCATGTGCTACATTTGAGTAAAAAGCACTTTTTTCTTAAGCTCAGCTATGGAAAACATTTTGAGCTACAGAGGCATTTATAAAGCTAGATGATGTGTTTGTTCAGTTTGTTAAACAGTGTTCTGTAGATTATTATAAAAAGAGTCAAGGAGTAGAGGGCGATATAAAGTATCCCAGACTATTAGTAGGAAAAGAAATCTGGAGTCATATGTAAAAGCATAGAAAGTAATTTTGAAAAATACAAGAAAGTTAAGAAAGATAACTGGACTGATACAAAGGATATTAGCAAGGCACCAATTTGATGGGCAAATCTGCACGGAATGAGATACCTACTTGCTGCTGAATCCCTTCTTTCAACATTTGATAAATATTTATTGAGCACCCTCTTGTTGACTTTGGGGTCTAGGTGCTGGCAATACAGTGTTGAACACAGCAAAAGCCGTCGTGGTGTTGCGGCCAGCGTTATAGCTCTTGTCACAGCTCTTATACATTTGACCAGGGAAAGAACGGACAGGCACAGGAGGAGTCGGAGAACAGCCTTTCTTCTTCTACAGCAGGCTCAGCACACCTAGTGTTACAGCTCTCTTCCTGTATTCCCATGTTCTCCCCTTCCTGCCCCTCTGCCCCTGCTTTTATACCCTTGGTAGGGCTCAAGAAGCGTCCAATCAACCACAAGCTTTAACATCCAATCAGCAACAAGCTTTAACATCCAATCAAAAACAGTGGGATTCAAAAATTACCCAATCAGGATCACGCAAGCAGCCGTGGCTGGAAACAGGCAGCGGCATGTGGGCCTGGGGGCTTTCAGGCATGCGGGGGTCCTGGTGGCACTCGGGGGTCCCAGGGTGGCTGTGTGCTTTGGGGGTCCAGCCCCAGCAGCGTGTCCTCCAACTGGCCATGCGCGGCACTGGCCCGCGGAGATGCAGAGCAGCGGGGAAGCGGCACGCAGCCGGTCCGGCGCCCGCCATTTTCCGTATCATTGGTGCCTACTTTACCTTTTAGTGCGGGCATCATCCAATACATTGATAAACAAACATATGTATGTGCTGATTTGCACAGAGTAAGGAAATAGAGAGGGTGAGAAGAAGAGTCCTATTTATAGGGGTGGATAGGAGGAGGCTGGCCTGGGAAGGTGACGTGTGAATTGAGACCAGAAAGAACTGAGTGGTGCAGAGATGGGGGCAAAGCCCACTCCAGGCGAAGGGAGCAGCAGGTATTCCAAGGCTAACAAGGAAGCCAGTTGAAGAAAACGACACGGGAGTGACTGGAGATTGTGGGGTGCCTTGTAAGCCATCCAAGGACGTTGGTTTTCACTCCGAAATGAAGGCAGTGGGGAGTTTGGAGCAGAGGAGTGACAAGATCCGGCTCAGATTTCGGGAGGATCACAGTTGCTCTGTGTGGAGCCAGGCTGTGGTGAGGGAACAGCTGTGCGGCTATAAAAACTCTCTTCCAGATCCGCGAGATGTCAGTGAGAAATATCTTTGGGGAAGACTCTATGCAGATAAAAGAAACAAGGAGTTTGGCATGATCTTCAAATGACTCGAGGGGGAGAGAAGGACTGGGCAAATATAAACAGCGTTGCATTCAAGAGGTGAAGTTGAGACATGCTTTCAATCTGGCCTGTGCAACCGCCAAGTCATCACAGCACAACCAAAACCAGCTGGGACCACGGAAGATGACTCCATATCCTGTTGATACTCCGCTTGGCACAGTGTGGATGGAAGCCAAAGAGGACGGGATTGATGAAGGCCCTGAAACCGCTGCCAACTTTTGTTCAGAGCTGGTGGAAACTTCCATTTCAGAAGTCTTCTCTGCAGCTGGAGAGGGAGAAAGGACTTGGGGAAGGTGCAGAGGCTGCCTTGGATGAGGCGATGTCCCCTGAGTCTATTTCTGAGCATTTTCTTACTTTTTAAAAAAATTTTAAAATTTTTTATTTTATTTATTTATTTTTTGAAACAAGGTCTCACTCTGTTGTATGGGCTAGAGTGCAGTGGCATCATCATAACTCACTGCCACCTCAAGCTCCTGGGCACAAGTGATCCTCCTGCCCCAGCCCCCCTAATCTGGGACTACAAGTGCCACCATGCCCAGCTAATTTTTCTATTTTTCTGTAGAGACGGCGTCTCCCTCTTGCTCAAGATGGTCTCGAATTCCCAGCCTCAAGCAATCCTCCTGCCTTGGCCTCCCCAAGTGTAAGGATTACAGGCATGAGCCACCGTGCCCGGCCTCTTACTTTTATTATTTTAAATTGGTAGGTTTTTATACTGGTAATGATAGCTAACATTAATTCAGCAATTTATTATGTGCCAGGAACTGTGCTAAACTTACTTTATTCATTATGTTACTAATTTAAACCTTCACAACTGCTCACTATGGTATATTTTCTAGAGGCGGGATCCAAAGTTTGGAGATGTGCACAATTCCAGTTAGTAAGCGGCACAACTAGAATTTAAAGCCAAATCGTCAGAATCCAGTGTGTGCATTTCAGCAACTGCACACTCTCTCTGATTGTTACTTGCTAGCATCTACCAGAAACTACACAAGGAGTTGCTGAAATTGTAGCAAAGTTTATCTTTACTTGGTTTCCCTTTAATAGATGTTGGCAGATGTTTTGCATGGCCAAGAGGTCTGCTCACTTGCAGTGTAGGAAATAAATAGCAACAAGGTAGGAGACTGTTGTGAAAAAATGTCCATAACCAACATGCAAATGCTATTTTAAGCAAACCTAGCAACGTGAAACAATAGATTTATAAAAAGGCACTTGAATGGCATGCTTTTTCTTCAAAAAATTGTATTGATTTGCCAGAGCATTCCTTTAAATAGTGGGCTTACTAATGTACCTAGTGCATGATTTACATTTATCCAAGGACATAATGGTTATGACAAATACAGTCTCATGACTACAATTGTGGAGAGTCAATGGCTGTCAGTGAAAAGGTTCATCTGCCATAAAAAGCCAACAAGTCTGGTGTTGACCACCAACCATCACATTGTCTTTTTTCTTTTTTCTTTTTTTTTGAGACAGAGTCTCACTCTGTTGCCCAGGCTAGAGTGAGTGCCGTGGCGTCAGCCTAGCTCACAGCAACCTCAAACTCCTGGGCTCAAGCAATCCTGCTGCCTCAGCCTCCAGTAGCTGGGACTACAGGCATGCGCCACCATGCCCCGCTAATTTTTTCTATTTTTGGTAGAGACGGGGTCTCGCTCTTGCTAAGGCTGGTCTCAAACTTCTGAGCTCAAACGATCCACCTGCCTCCGACTCCCAGAGTGCTAGGATTACAGGCATGAGTCACCGTGCTCCGCCAAGCATCGCAATTTCAATATGCAAGGTTTCCTATTGAAACATTTTTACAAGCTGGTAACTTTTAGTGTTAACCTTGGCTGAAATCTGTGCCTGGTACACCCTAGCAAAGAAGCCCTGGACATTAAGAATCCCATTTATAACCCAATGTCACTTTCATGACCTGGAAGCTTTTTCCCTCGTCTTGTGGTTCATAAAAATAGCTAGATGGTCTAGCGGTAAATATTCTGTAGATGATATTTTATTCATAAACTGTCAGGAGAAGGAAAGAAATGGGAAGGGAAAGATATTTTGTTCTTTAATTCGGACTACACGGTTCACTCCCCCTACACTTTGGGGCATAGCAACCAACTAGCAATGGACACATGGGAGGAGGGAAGTGTGTCTAGAATTCATAGCCAAGGGTCATGAATTATGGAATCAGCAAACCCACCCTCTGCCCTAGCTGAAGGACAGTGGACAGAGAGGTGAGTTTAGTGGATAATTTAGTTTAGTGGACATTTGATAGTGCAAGACTATCAAATGTATCTCTCTACTTAATCCCTAATGTAGACTGTCAATATAAGTTTAGATGAATCGAGCGCCATAAACCATGTGATATGGTTTCCATTCTGGCATAAAACATGACTCTCCACATCATGGCCCTGTTGGTTACCAAGGATCTGATACTGGTTTCCTGATATTTATGACGAACTGTTTGCGCATTTTCTCTTCTGGAACACTTCAGTCACTTGCTCAATATTTTTTCCTTAATGAGAGGAGATGTGTTGAGACTCTTTCCAGAGGCAGTTTTCCCCTAGGTAACTATGAATTCTTTTTGTTCCCTTTTTGTAGTATTTTTTCCTAATTGTTCCTTTTTACTCCTTTAAGTATTTCCTCAAGTATTTAAAAAATTATTTAAAATAGAACCAGTACTTTTCCCCCTCCTTTAAGTTAAAAAAAAAAAAAAAAAAAGAGGAACAAGAAAATGAGTCCTTTCTTACACTTAGTTTATGCTTTGGGCAAACTTTTCATCTTTTCAGTTGAATTAATGACAATGACTTTGATGTATTAGAGGATTATAGGAATGACTTAAAGAGTTTTAAAGGTCTTAAAGTGCTTTGGCAATTCAAATTAGTTCCAGTCCATCTTATTTATTTGGAGTGAATATTTCAATGATATCAGTTGGTTTGCTTATTAATTTTAGAAAACAATATTCACTTTAATTACTTCTCTAGGGAAAAACAATTATATGCTGTGTTAAATAACCATTTATCCAACTTATAACAAAGCCATACCAATTTTTGGGAAGAGAGCTATTCATGCTAGTTGTTTTAAGTGTGTTTAAGTGTGAGCCTTTAGACTCTCTAGGAAGTTTGTATTTTGGCTAAAAAAAATCTTTCTTTTTTCTGGCAGAATGCATTTTTTTAAATTAAAGAGGGAGGAAGGGAAGGAGGGAGGGAGGAAGGGAGGGAGGGAGGGAGGGAGGAAGGAAGGAAGGAAGGAAGGAAGGAAGGAAGGAAGGAAGGAAGGAAGGAAGGAAGGGAAAGAAAGAATGAATTTCCCTAAAAATTAGGTCTGCCAGTGGAAGTAATTATGCTGTTCCTTGCATTCTTTTCCTTCTCTTGGTCAAGGTGGCTTATTGCTGAGAGATCATTTTTTTTTCACTGTACATTGAATTTATGTTCTAAATACCTAAGCTCTACTTATTAAGTTAGGTGAGTTTATGCAAAATAGCAACTCTGAAAGCAGAAATATCCGCACGGTTTAGTAGTTTTTAATATCATGAACTATCATCCATCAGCCTAATATACCGTGAAGACACCCCCCAATAGTTTCTAATCATTTACATATGTTCTTTTCCGAACAGGATTTGTATTATGATTACTTTATTCATCAATCAAATGGTCTATTTAAAAAAGACTATATGTAGGAATAGTTATTTCTAGCCTTGTTTACCAGTGTTTATGCTTATGCTAATTCCCCAATCCTATAAATAAAAAAGGTTATTTTCAAGTAAACTGTTTAACCCATCATTATATACCCATTAAATCTTGTGGAGTTAGATCCCTTATGAAAGAAGTTTCCAGAAATTTATTCCTATTTAGGAACAAAAGCTTAAATTGTAAGACACTCTAAAATGTGTGTATATGTCTTTTTCTAAGCATAGAAAACATTTTTGTAGTGAATGTTCAAAGAGACAATGGCACTGTCTTCAGGGCAACTCTCTCCAGAAGTTTCTGTGACAATAGAGACAGGGCTAAATGTAGCATGTGCTGCATTGAACCAGCTTCCAGGGAGAGGGCTGTATATCATTTAGGAGAAAACAGGCCTTTGCTTTCAGAAAGTTAATCTAGTCCAAAGATCTAAACTACACTAGTCCCATCGCATTACTGGCATAGCTTGATAATGATGAATTACTCATGAGCTGTTTTAATTTTATCCCTAAACCCAGTCTCATAGTCTAAAAGGAACTTTTACAACCTTCATTTCTTATAGAAAATCCATTCAAATCTACATGTTGAGGGGAGGAAGATGAGTCAATCATAGTCAATCTCGCCAAAAAGTCTAACAGGCATCATGACTAAATGCTGCGATGTCAGTACATATATGTAAAGGACATGAGCTCTATAAATAAACATTTTAAGGTGAGGCAGGAGATTCATTGTATTCTATAACTTTCAGCCTCTTTATGTTTCGATGGAAGATGTTTATTTTATTTTACGTAAGTGAATGCACAATAGGGTTAAACCCCACGTAGTAAGGATGCCGCAGCCCTGCAAAGCAAAGAGTGAAAGTTCAGCTGCCAGTGGTAGGGAGGATGGGTGAGGACGGTGGCTTCTTGGAAGTTCAGCTAATGTCCAGGAATCCTGGGAATTTTCTCAAGCTTCGTGGCTGCCCTGAGGAAGTAGTTTGACCTTGGTGTGGCCCATTAGTTTTGGAAACGAGATCCCAGCCTGGTGACTCCCCACTTGCAAAAGGCTCTGAATATTTTGCTTCTAGTTTTTGTTTCTGTATTCCTTCTGTTGCAAAAATATTACTGGGAGACCTTTGTAAACAAACGTTTTAGCATTTTTATTTTTTTTTGGTCTGTGAAATACAAGCAAATTAGAGCGGAATAATGTCCTTAAAACTATTACCATTATTTTCTTTTCCAGAGGCAAACATTTAGTGTTGATCCTAATACTGCAATTAAAGTCCTGAATGCTCAGAGTCCTAAAAATTCATCTGCCATTTGTCTTACAATGATTTTTAAAAATTGTGTACATTATTATATGCTTGAATACTTTACCAAATTATTCTCTATTTCCTGTCATTCATTGTTTAAAAGAAACAAGATAGCCCCAAGCAATTCACAATTCACAGAGTATAAAAGTTAAGATTCTTGTGGCTTTAAATACTGACACTTTATGTTAATTATCCAAGTAAAGATCTTTATATAATTGTAGTTTACAACATCCATGAGGGTAGGAACTGTTTTCCAATTCTATCCATATTTCTACTAATAGGTGGTCCTTTAGCAAGTGTTCAATAAACCATTGTTTAGGGAATGAGTAAGTCCAAGACAAATAGCATTTAAATGTACATGTTTTTATACATTTCAATGCTAATTGTCTTGGACTTACTTTTTATCTCTTTGGGATTGCCTCAAAACTTATTCAATGGAATTAAGAAAACATTTTAACATTGACATCTTACATTTAATTTTATTTAATTTATATTTAATATTTTAAATATTTACATTTAATATTATTACATTTAATATTTAACAGTAACATCTTACATTATATATTATCAATCCATCATTGCAATTCTTAACAAATCTGTGCCGTGTCAGCATTAACACACTTAATTTGCGTAAGGATAGACAGAATAAAATGTATTTTATTTGTAAGAAGCAACTTGGAATTAGAATTCAGCCTCCTGCTGCCATCAGACATCCCCAAGGCTCTCTGTGGGGACAACAGCTTGTTTGGGGGGTACAAGATAGTGGTAAACAAAAACAGACTGAGTAGAGACCAGTCCTCACTTGGCAGTATTTGGCCTTGCAGTAAATGATACATATCTTTTTCTAGAAGTTTGTTTTCTTCAAGTCTATGATGTAAAGAAAAAATTGAGTCCCAGCTTATATGGTCCTGGGGAATCTTGGGAAAACAAATCCACATTCTTTACTCTCAACTTGACCAACAACTGTGTAACTCTAAATTCCCCATGAGGCATTGGGTCTGCCTTCCCTGGACTCAGCCCACAGTCTGAAATGAAGTGGTTGCTTTTTGATAAGTTCCTTGGCTAAAGTTTCAACAAGACTGGCAATTATTCTCAAGGAAATGCTATCTCTTTATCTTCAGAAAAGCTTTTAGTACCAAATTTTCTGTGTTCCGGTTGGTCTAAAATAGTAGGAATAGAAACATTTGCTGTCAGAAAGTCTCTTCCTCTGTTGGTGGAAAAGAAAAATATAATCTCCTGGCATCATGAGAGAGATCATAGAGATTTCCTATTCCAAAAGCCCCTTCATTTTTCAGATGAGGAAACTGAGGCCCAGAGAGGTTAACTGAAAGGATACCGAGTGCTTTCTCCGCACTCGGGGTGGGAATGGGATCCTTGGGTTTTCAGTGAATGGAATTCGACTCTTGAAACATCCTTGCCTGGTTATAAATTGCACTTTAAGTCCCTGATTACGTGGAGAGCCTGTGAGCGTGGCTGAGCGATACGGTTCACAAGTGTATCTTTTTACTTAAGGATTAAGAATTGTGTGCTGACTTAGTGCAGGTGAGCTTTGATCTCGCCCAAGGTCAACGTCGAAAAACAGCGTCTTTTATAGAAAAGGAACAGGAAAATCCAGTATGAGATTTCGCATACATATTTATTCTCCTGATAAGCTTCCCATTTCCTCACACTGCAGCTTTCACTTCCCCTGTTAATGATTTGATTGTGCTACCTCTCCTTCGAGACTTTGGTTTTTCTGAAGTGGTATAAGTAATGGGGTAAGTCAATCTGTTTTACTAAGTCAGTATTTTCCTCTCATCTGTATTATCCGTTTGCTGTTTACCATATAACTCTTTGTTGGCAATTTTGTTTCTGAGTGAATGCCACACCACCCCTAAATGACAGCCACTTAAATGCATCGGGCCTAACTTAGTGTCTTTCACATCATTAATTCCAAGTAATGTTCCTGAAGCTACTTGAAAGCCAAATTTTCATAAGGCGAGCTACTTAACAGGAATTATGACAAGGCCTTAATTTGTTGTAAAGAGGAATTTCCACATGTCAGAATAGCACAGACCATTTTAGAATTCCTATAGCCCCACAAGTTTATTTTCCCCAGGGATTTCTGTGTATAGATCAAACCTCTATTAAGTAGTTGTCAAAAGAAAAAAATACAACAATTTTATTTTAAAGGTCTAATAGGCTTTTATACCATTTTTTGTTTTGAGACAGGATCTTGCCCTGCTGCCCAGGCTAGAGTACAGCGGCATCATCATAGCTTACTGCAGCCTCCAAATCCTGGGTTCAAGAGATCCTCCTTCCTCAGCCTCCCAAGCAGCTGGGACTACAGGTACACACAACCACGTCTGGCTAATTTTAAAAATGCTTTTTGTAGAGACCGGCGTCTTGCTGTTGCTCAGGCTGGTTTCCAACTCCTGACCTCAAGCGATTGATCCTGCCCCACCTCAGCCTCCCAAAGTGGCAGTGGTAGGATTACAGGTCTGAGTCAGCACACCTGGCCCTAATTGGCTTTCATTTGTGATTCTAGAATGGAGTCACCTCCTTCTGTACTCCTTCAGCTGAGCTGAAGAGGTTGGCTTTCTAGGCAGAAAAGGGCTGAAGAAAGCAAAAAGCAGATTGGTCGTTTCAAAGTTATTTTTCTTTTAGGATTAGAACAGACAGGCTAGGTAAACTAGGTCTCTTTTGATTGGTTGCTCTTGTTTTGGATAACTGGCTTGTTTCAGAGTTCATTTTGATTTCATGGCAATTAGTATAAGTGACTCCATTCTGGTTTGGTCTGATTTGCTGGACCCAGAGTAGGAGTTCAGTCCAAACCACGGCCTCCCACACCTGTTTGACTCAGTTTGCCATCCCTTTCTTGCTTCCTTTTTTTTTTCTTACAATCAATTGCTTGAATGACCAGGTGTTGATCATCTTTAGGGAGAGATCTGTCTTGGAAATTTCTAGCTATTACCCTTTTCTTAATAATGGACGTGTGTTCTCAAAAGAAATGACCATGAATGGGCCACTGTTTCATGAACCATGTTCTCCAAAACTCCTGTGCAGGGACTTACAGGTGCTGGACTGGAGTGGGTGGGAATCACAGCTCTCGGCTTGACTCTGCCCAGTCTATGGAATGACATTGCTCGGCCACCCGTCTTATGTCCAGAAAATATTTCCTCTCTGTGGCTATGCCTTTAAGACGGAAAACTGAAAGGCTTAAACCCACCGGATAATTCGAGAAGGAGGGTACTTTGTTGTGCTTCTGTTAACACCTCTGTTCTCAAGGTTAATTACACATTTGGTTAATTGATTTAATTAGTTAATTGGTTTGCTGAGCCTGCCTCCCTGGTGAGAATTCAAATGCAAATTTACACATGGGCATGCCCTTTCATTGCTGGCAGCCTGTAACCCAGACACTGCTTAATTTTAAGTGTTTGTTTTGGGGAATTGACTGCTTGTTCTCTAAAACAGATTTTCTTTTCTTTTATGACACTTGTAGAGTTTACTGCCAATTGCAGAAGTCTGCTCTTTTGCAGCAAAGGAGGAGGTGGGAATGGCAGGTCCCAGAAGCAGGAGAGGTGGAGATGGTTTCAAAGAATGCAGTTGTTGGTTGATGGTCAATATGAACATTTTTAAAGTCTCCTCTGACATTCAGTGCCTGGTGGGTTCTGGGGCCAAAACTAGCCACAGCTACTTGAGCTCTGGCGACATCCTCCTTCCGGAGTGTGTAGTGTGCAGAGAAAACAAGGGGAAAAAAAAAAGGGATTCATCGTTTCTGAATTCTGAATGCTAACATATTTTGAATAACCAATGAAAATAAATTCTTTCTATAACAGATTGCTGGTGGAATAAAAGGGAGGAGAAAAATAGTTTTTAACCATAGATGGGTGTTACAGTTCTAAACTAACTTTCTAATCATTTCTTATCCTTTCCATGTACAATCTGCCTCAAATCATATCTGTCACAGATGACTTTGTGGATGTTGGACCCCTTATCAGCCTGTCTTGTTTGGTACCCTGGGGATGAAAGGTTGGAGAAGAAAAGCTCCCATGTCCTCTTTCCTTGCTGAACTGCACTCATGGTGGAGTAAGCTGAGGGTTGGTCTTGCCGTACATACTCGCATGGTTCTGAGAAATCTGGAAAGAACATGGCTGAAGATTTTAAAGCTAGTCGTAGATCCTTTTAACTTGAGAGTGGAGCTTCTCCATTGTTGGAATGATGTTATTTTGTCCTAATCATCTCTAATTGTTGGGTTTCTCATTTCAATCCGTAGGGTTAACAACGTGTGCAGCCTCCTTTGGCAATCTTGCCGAAGATTTTCCTTGCCTCTCCTCGTAATTAGAGAGCTTTTTGTAATCTTTAATCAAACTTTTCTTTGAACCAGCTTAATTACACTTCATTCCTGCTTTATTGACCAGCCTGCCTAATTGATCTCCTTTCTTCCGTAATATTGCTTTATGCTCTTTAAGGGCAATTACAGCTCTTTTCATTTCCATCCTCTCCATTGCCAAAACGTGCCTTTGCAAAAGTATAATTATTTTTTAAATGACAGAAGTCATAAACAGCAGTGCCATTGAACCTTTGCTTCTCCTTCTGAATCAGCCTCTCTCTCTTGCTTTCTACAAATCATACTTGAAGTGACATTTTTCTTTAGATTTGAGGTTTGAAACCCAAACACAAGACCAGTATCCCATAGCCAGTGCAGAAGTCCAAGGCAGGAGTTCTCAGGCTTTGTGCTGTGTGTGGAGCTCTTGTTCATACGTCCCAATGTCAGAGGCCATTTCCTCTTTTTTTAGGGAGGCTTGGGAAGAAAGGCGGGTGGCAGCAGCATCTCAGTGATGACTCATGTGCCTGTGTCTGTGAGCATCGGGCAAATGGTAGAAAGAACTCTCCAGAACAGCGTACTCAGGGTGGGCAGCCCTGCTTAGTGGTGTCTGATTCCTTCTGCTTTTTTATGGCTACGCGTTCAGAGAGTGCCACAGCCTGAGTGAGGAAACAGGAGGAGAGACTGGAACTCAAGCAGGTAGACCAGACTGGGTAAAAATGAACAAACAAACAAACAACAAAAACCACCAAGAGAAAAAGAACAAAACAGAGGGGGAAAAGAGGGTGATTCAAGGCAGAGAAAGAAATGATGCATAGAAACAACACTGAGGAAAATGTGACGTGTATAGAATGGCATTTAAGAAGTCACTCTTAGTGTGGTTATTCCTGCCTTTGCATCGATGGAAAGGAAATGGTTTGGTGTCCAACTCTAAAATGCTCTACCTGTGGACCTATGGGCCCAGACTTGTTCTGTATGAAAGATGTGTTAATCATCTGCTGCCTGTTCCTGGCATCTTGGCAAAAATTCTCTCCTAGGCTGTGCAGTAGGGTTGGCTGTGTGGAAGAGGAGGCGGAGGAAAGAGAGGAGGGTACTGGGGCCCCAGGGAAGGAAGAGGGTTCCACTGAGGAGGCCTTCCTGTAGGGGGTCCAGTGGCCTGGTGAATCGGCAGAGCCCAGCCCAGGGTCCAAGTTGCTCAGATCTTGAAGAGAACTGGTTGTGGGCACCTGTACCAGGATTTGGGGTGAGTGAGATTGCTAGGGTCACAGGGGAGATGCGGTTATACAGCTCAAGCTCCTGCTGGCTGCACTTACGTTACCAAAACAGCCAGGTGAGCACAGATTTCACGCCAATTCGCAAACACTCCCATACTGTTTATTTTTACCCTGTGTAATTATTAACATCAGGTGTAACTGTTGGGGTTCATTGTAACCTAATCAACTCTTCTGATGAGAGGATTTTTGTTTTCTTGCCCTTATCTGATATTAACATAGTTAGTGTCAACTATAAACTAACTTTAAATATTTACCTTGGAGGCCAGTGGAGTCAGAGATGAAGGCCGAAACTGGGATCTCACATGCTCCTGGTTTCACCACCTGCAAAAATATCAGCAGAAATAATAGTGATATTCATCCAAACGGGCTGCCAGGCCCCTTCTAGCACCTTCTTCTGTTTTCTCACCTTTTGCACCCAGCACTCTGCTCGGTGCTGGGTACTGATGCTGAACCTACCATGTCGCCAGCAGTAGAAATGGTCACCGCCAGCCCTCGCGCCTGCTCACTGTGCACCTGACACTGTTCTAAGTGCCACATGTGTATAGACCACCGAATCCTCCAAACTCTAAAGTGTTTTGTGTTATATTGTTCATGTTTCCTAAATGAGTTAACTGAGACACAGAAAGGTTCGGCGGCCCAAGGCCCCACACCATTAAGAGGCAGAGCAGAAACGAGAGATTGGAGCAACACCTACTAACCACACGGTTCCGTCCTTGCTTTCCCTGTGGTGGGAAGCGAAGTGCTCGTATTTGGCTGCTGCGTGAGACTCTGTTGGGTAGGTTTAGACCAGAGGCGGAGAGATCTGAGAAGAAGCTCTTTAGGAGTAGGGGTGAGAAGTGATGGATCCCTGGACTGAGGCCACAGCTGGGAGGAAGGAGAGGATATGGAACTACAAGTTCCTAAACAGGTGGGGCTAATGGATTTTGTGGCTGAAGTTGAGGGTTCGGGCCTGGGCAGCTGCTCTGGGAACGAGAGGGGTGTGGCCTGTTCCTTCCCACAGCAAAGGCGCCATCTTTTCCTCGGCCTCAGGTGTCCTGTGTTTGTACCTGGAGGCGTGGCCTTAGCCAGTGGAGCCAGAAGACTGGCAAGCTTCTGCAACACCCAGAGGAGCCCAGGACCCTCTGTGTAGGGGTGCCTGCTCCCCAGCTCCTGGAGCACCTAAGTGGCCTATCCCTGTGTGACCCTTTCTGGAAAAATGCCCTTCACCCACAGTAGCCACCCTGCCTGGAGGTGTCTGGATAAATATGCCAAGCTCTTCCCTGGCCCCTACCATGTACATGCTGAGGGCTGGCTGGCAGGCTAGCAGATGCCGGATCAGAAAGACCCAGCCTGCTGACGTCGAGGTGGGACAGCTTCGAGGTTTGATTGACGGTGTGGTCACCCTCACCTCCACCCTGTGCACTGGGCCAAGACTGGGCTTCCCTGGGGACCACATCCTGCCCCTTCTTCTCATCCCAGTCCCCTTCTCTCATCCCTGTTTTGGGCTGAATTGTGTCCCCAATTCATGTGCTGAAGCCCTAACCCCCAATACCTCAGAATATGAATATATTTGGAGATAAGGCCTTTGAAGAGGCCATTAAGTTAAAATGAGGCTGTTAGAATGGACCCTAATTCGATCTGATCTGTGTCCCTATAAGAAGAGGAAATTTGGATATGCAACAAGACACCAGGGAGGCACAGATGAGAGACCACGTGAGGACACGGCAAGAAGGTGGCCATCTGCAAGCCAAGGAGAAACCAACTCCACCAATACCTTGATCTTGGACTTGTAGCCTCTGGGATTATGGGAAGATAAATTTCTGCATCGAAGCCTCCCAGTCTGTGGTGTTTTGTTAGGGCAGCCCTAGCAAACCGAGAGACTCCCTTCCATGTTTTTCCTGAAGGGTTATTTCCCTCAATAATCCCCAAGCACCAGGATCCTGGTCTCACACTCCACTTCTAGGGAACTTGACCAAAGACACAAAGGCGCTAAGGAAACAATGTTTGGATTGTATTCCAAATGCGCCAGTCTTTTGTTGATTATTTCATTAACTTGTTAGTGGAGAGTTAATACCCAGGCAACAGAGAGGCTAGTCAAGGGCTCCCAAGCACGGTCTGTTCTGCAGGCTTTGGTGGGGGTGGGGAGATGTCCCCAAGTGTCATCTGGGAATAGAGCCTTTCTCCTTTTCCCAGTCGTTCAGCCTCCCACAGTTTAAAGAAGTCTAAGTTAACGTAAGTTCTACTGTGCATATATATTAATTTTTTCCAGTTAAAATCAGAAAGAAATTCAGTCTTGTTAAAAACTAATTTCAGTCTATTAGAACATAAACTATTTTTTTTTCTTCGTACCAAATGCTTTCCATCTGGTTGTACCCTGTGTCTCCATACATAGCAGAGGAATAAAGGAACAGAGTGGGTTAGACAAAAAGTAAACAGAAAAAAGGAGTCCAAAAGCTCCACGAGTCCCATTTCCTTCTAAGATTCTAATTATCCTGACAAACCTGGATATTTTAGACAAAGGAGTTGGTCTGGATCCCTGGTTGGCTCCGATCAGAACAGTCTCACCTCTTTGCAGTTTGCACGTGGATCTGAACCCACGCTGACGTGTTTTCATCCGTGAACTTCAACTCCCTTTACCTTTCTGTCCTCAATTCCCCCAGTAGGCTCTGTGTGTCAAATAAACCTCTCCGAATAGACTTGGAGTCTGGCTCGGTAGCATTTATTGAAAACTCATTATGTCCTGTTTACTTATTCTGCAATCAGAGCCTGCACATTTCTGATACACTAATGGGAAAGTTTTGGCCAAAGAGGAGGCGATTGTTCTTGCTCTGTCCTGTCCCATGATATCAAACATTCATCTGCGGAACACATCTGAAACCCTTTGTCCACTAGCGGCTACAATGGTTAACCTTGAGAGAGAGAGGGAGAGAGACAAGGAGAGAGAGAGAGTGTGTGTGTACTAGAGGAGGAGTGTTGGAAGGGGTGGGCACCGACTTTATTAGCTTGGGACACTTTCTGCTGTGTTTTCAAGGAACTGTCAAAATCCCCAAAGTACACCTTCTAGCGTGCAGTTTATTTTCTTAAGCCTCTGCTGACAGTGAACTGACTGAGAGGCTGTGAAGTGCATGAAATATTGCAGGAAAGAAGTCCTTCCACATTCGCTGGCAGAGTGGGTTCCTTACACCTTTCTAAAAGCTGCCCAGTGACTCCCATTCAAAGCCGCTTGAGGCATGACTCATGAAAGCATATTGAAATGTGGATTGGATGGAAAAGATGCACTGATTTATTTATTTATTTTCTTGATGCACATGACACTGGAGAAAGCAGATAGAGGTTTTCTTTAAAAAGCAGAGACTTCTGGCCTGAGATCAATAACTCCTAAAAGGTAACACTCTTTGAGGATAGCATCCAGCCTCACGTATTTTTGTACCGTCGCAGTATTGAACCATGCCCGGCGCATGGTAGGCTGTGCATGAATGACGGGATGAGTAATGACATGTGGCTCTGAGACTGCAATTCTTGTTTGTGTTCAGCCATAGCAGAGCAACATCAGTCCTGCGTCTTGCAACTGGCAGGAGGTTAATTGTCCCCCCAGAGGACACAAACTGTGCATCTTGTTTGTGACCGGCATCAGACAGTCCCAGGCACATGGTTGGACAATAACAAATTTTTGCCGCATGAATGAATGAATGTATAAATGATGAATAAATGCAGAGGATGTATAAGCATCACCTAATTAAATGGTAATTGAGAAAGTAATATGCGCGTTGTATTGTTCCACCCTATACAAGAACCAGATCCTGTTTTTAAAGGATTTAGAAGTATCTTGGGGAGAAGCAGCAAATACCGACATCTCACCTGGCCTTCACTCTGCCGTCAGCGGGCCTCGCAGGGCTGACTCCACAGTCAATAGGAAGGTAATTTGCCATCTACCTCCTGGAACCACAGGTGTTCCTCTTTCGTTGAAAATGGATTGGTGGATACAGTGCCACCTATATGAAGTTCTAGGACAGGTAAAACTAAGTCATGGGGACAAAAATCATAACCCTGGCTTCCTTCTTGGGTAGAGAGGGGATGGAATTGACTGGAAAGGGGCACGAGGGAACTTTCCGGAGTGTTGAAAGGTGTTTTAACTTGATTTGGGTGGTGGTTTACCTGTGCATATACTATTGTCAAACCCCTTGGAATCACAAAGGTCTGTACCATTCATGATATTTAAATTATGCTTTATTTAATTAATTAGTGGACACTGAGATAAGCACGATAAAGCTCTTGCTCTCTGTTCTGTCTTAATTTATCCATGTCCCTATTCCAATAGATGTTATTTCTGCAAAAAAAAGTGGTGGACTTGTGAACCTTACTTCAAGTTATGGACCTTAATCTCTCAGGAAGCCCAGGCCCAGATGAATCAAGGTATTTTTCCTTAGGCTGTCCCATAGACCGGTAGCAGAGCTGGGTCTGTAGCTCAGCCCAGCTTCCTCACGCCTCCCTACACCTGAGTCCATAATCGTACATGGAGTAGAAAAGAGTCTTTCCTTGAGCCAGCCCAGGTTCTGGCCCTTGATCTGTCATGTGTCACCTGCATGAACTCAACATAACTTACTTATTGTTTCTGTGCCTCAGTTTCCACATCTACAGAATGCAGATACAGTTGTTACCTGATGTTGAGACTGAATGAAATAATGTCTGTCAACACTAGGTGCTTAATAACTGGCAGTTCCTCTTCCTTCCTGCTGTATTCATTACTAATTCCCTATATTTCCTCCCTATACTCAAGCCTTTGGTATGTTTGTTCACAAGGATATAATATGATGAATCAGCTCTTTAAGCAAATATTTCTCTTCGTGAGAATTAATAACCCTAACTGTTTAAGGAGAGTTTTAAAAATTCCCTAAGCCTCTTTTTCCCTTTCCACAGCAAACCCTTGATCCAATAAGAAAATAAATCTCATAAACATGACAAACTACTGCATATTGCAAAGAAACCAGATACTGGTTTCTTTCTTTCTTTTTTTTTTTCCAAAGAAACTATGTGTAAAGGTAAAAAGACTTAAACTTTTAGTAGACTTTCTGTCATCTTTGGTAAATTATTTTACTTTCCTGTGCCTAGTGAAGAACCCCTTAAAGGGAAAATGGCTGTTTCTTTGCAAAACTTTGAACCCAAGAAGAAATAATTATTACTTTCTCTATGCAAATACCTTTTAGGAAAACACCAAGGACCTAGCATCAAGCTGTCATGTGCCCCCTCGGATCACCTGGAGGATGCTCCAATACTGAGGACCCGTAATTTGAGAGGGACCGATGCAACCTCTGCTGCTTGGACCAGTGACACATTCACTTTGTCGCCTTGCCCCATCAGAAGCCCCTTCTCTTTTGCTGTGCACTGTTTCTGCTTCCCTCCTAACTGATTGCAACCCTGGCAATAGTTTCTGGGAGGATTGACCAGGCAACTATAAATACCAAAGGCAAAAAAAAAAAAAAGTCTTGTAGACTTTAATGAAGAAAAACAAGCAATCCAGAACAGAGTGATTGATATAGCCATTGCCCTCGCTTCCCACCACGCAAAGGCTAGACCTTGCCAGTTAGTGCTCAGTCACAATACAAGGCCAGTGAGGATTGTGCCCGGCAGAGAAAGTAACCAAGGAACAGTCCCTCCTGCACCCTCACCGTATTGGCTACAGCTATAGACCTGACCCACAAAGATCTAGTTTCATGACTGCAGATAAGGCCTTATAGAATGTTCAACATTCCTGCAGCAGGCATGGCTGCTGGTTGTTATTTCTCCATAGAGCCAATAGGCTCTAAGAAAGTGCATGTTGCACATGGGAACACACAAAACAAACACACTCATCAAATCCCCACTAAAGTCAGGCTGGAGCTGAAAAATAAACTCTGACCTTTATCACTGAGATAGGACTGAACTTGACTGGGACAATTGAACGTTTCCTTAGAAATATCAAACACCAACATTTTCTGGGCCCATCTCTTAAACTATGTGCCTCCAGGGAGGACCTCGTGGATTTATGCTGTTTGTACGCTTATGCTTAAAAAATAATCACATCCTGTAGATTATAGCTGAGGTTCTCAGTTTAGTCTTTAGCACAAAATATTCTTTTTAATCATACGGGAAGAGAATTTGGCTTAAGGGCTCTGCTTTTCCAGGAAGACACAATAATTGTTGGGCTGTGTATAGTACAAACTGAGTCTTGGGTTGAAGTGTGTACTGAGATGAGCTTCAGAAATTACATATGCAATATAATTTTATATTTTTGCTTTATTTCACATAGCAGGGGACTGGTGTTTGGCAAGGAGTTCGGTTCCCAGAGCCCCAGAATGGCAGACGAGGGCTTCGAAGCCAGACCTCAAGTTTCCCAGTTGGGCGTCCTTTGTACAGGCCACAGATTTTGTGTTTTTAGCAATTGTGCCTTTTAATCTGACCAGGCTTCCCTGAAGCAGATCTTGGTCATGTTTCCTAGAGGCTCATTCAACTGCCTTCACTCATGGCCAATAAGATGGGAGCAGTGTTGGAAGTGAACCAGGGACTTAACTTCCAGCAACTCCCTGCCCAGCCCCATCCCTCATGGGATCTCTCCTCTGTCTGTTCCTCTCCTGGACTTGAGAGGCAGCCCAGAGACAGAGAGAACATCAGTTGCTGCATGGTAAACATGGGGCAAGAACAGTTAATCCTAGTTCCCTTCTGACAAAGATATAGGTTGGGTATATTTGCTGATTTGGTTCTCAATTGTATTTTCCAGATTAAAAAAAAACAACAATAAAAAGATTTGATGAAAACCTCTTTCAGTTTGGTTCACCAGAAAATTTTGAGATTGATGATGTGCAAAAAATAGGTACTTCATTTCATTTGCATGAGCTTTGCAAAATTTTAATAGAATTTAGAGAGTTCTATAAATTGGACAATGAATCAAAAAGTAATGGCAGCTTGTGGCTTAGTGTGGTCTTGTGTTTTGGTTCTATTAGCTGTCATCAGTAGTTAAATAATAGAGGAATGGGACTTAAATTTAAGGTGTGGCATATGTAGATTTAGGGGAACCCTGGGCAGGGTTGAGGATGAAGGAAGTAAATCCTGTGAACAAGAGTGTACATGCCCTTCAAGAGCTTCCTCTACCAGCTTTTCGGGAACCTGACTTCTAAACCTTCTTCTCCTAAAACTTTAGGCTGCATTGTAGGAGCAATATGAGTCTTTCTTCTCAAACTTTTGCTTTACAATTAAATGGATTGAAAACTATAAATAGGGGTTGGTGTGAGAGTAGGTACACTTAGGGAAATTCATTTCGAGCATAACAGAGTTATTCTGAATAATGAATAAGGAGCCATTGGCTATAGAGCACTTATTGAACCACAGCAATATGCTGGGCTCTATATGTTAATAACAAAACTAGTGAAAATAAAGAAAGTGCTTGGCCTTACTTCAAAATGAAGTCATCAGCATGTGTTATAAGTGGTTGGCTGGTTTCCATCACATAAATGCCAACTTTAAAATAGGAAACTGAGTTTTGAAGTGTACACACACACACACGCACACACACACATATTAGAGATTCTTCAGTAAATTGCACCGTTTACAAAACTTTACAGTCAAGGAAATCTTGGTGTTTGCAGAAGGAACTTGATTTTAAACTCATTTTCCTTTGTACAATAATCGCAAATTCTAAATTAAAGATTGCTGGGTTTTACTACTGGGCCTAAAAGAAGCCCTCTTGTGGTCAGACCAAAAAATACACTGTATTACTTTGCCATCAAAGTTTCCGGGGTTAGTTTTAACTAGACTCATGTTTTAAGCCTCAAATCCGATTTCTACCAATGTTTTGCCATTAGAAAAAAGGATAATACAAATTTAAAAAGCAGTGTTTTAACATAACGCTGAGAAAATTGAAGGTTTAAAAAGAAACGGATTAATTATAAACTAGTTTTAATGAAAGCTGAAAAACAATCACATTGTATAGGTTTTGTAACTGTTCCCTTTTTTCATGACTTTATTGTGGGTTTTTGAAAATTAGGTGTTGCATCATAATGTGATGATAATTATACAACTTGGCTCCTTAAGGCCATAAAACATTGTGGATTTGGAAGGCAGTAAACTCCTGTAGTTGGAGCACAGGGGTCTAGGATCAAAAGGACTGGTTGGGTTTACACAAAATCAATCATTTTTCTCCTGGTACCATTGCATTTATTTCTGGATGTAAGAAATGGATGTTCAGCCAACCTCTCCCTTTTGCCTGGGCTTTGAGAAGCCTGTTCTTGAGTTTCCTACTGGTGCTGCTGTCTGTGCAGCCTGGCTTTGCTAAAAGCTCTTTCTGTTCCTGATAATCTTTCCTTTTTGGATATACGTTTCTTTTCTTAATGAAATAATTATAGATTCATAGGAAGTTGCAAAAAACCCCAAAAATGGACAGGGAGATCCCACGTGCCCTTCACTCAGCACCCCCGATGGTCGTGTTTTGTATAATCACAGGGCAGCATTGATTGGAACCAGGAGACTGACATTGGTACAATCCGTAGAGCTTTATGCAGTGTTCACCAACTTTACACACACCCATTTGTGTGTGTGTGTGTGTGTATGATGTTCTGTGCAATTTCATCACATCTATGTATTTGCATAACCACAACCACAGTCAGGATACAGAATTGCGCCATTTCCACAGGACTTTCTCCTCCTGCTCTTTCCTACGCACAGCCAGTCTCCTCCAGCAACACCTACTCTGTGGCAATCACTCATCTGTTTTCTATCACTGAAATTTTGTTATTTTGAAAATGTTATATAAATGGAATCATAATTTTTTGAGACGGACTTTTTTTTCACTCCGCATAATTCCCTTGAGGTCCATCCGAGTTGCATGTCTCAGTGGTTCTTTCCTTTTCATGGCTGAGTCATATTCCATGGTATGGATGTACCACAGTTTGACCTACTATGAACACTCTTGTACAGCTTTTTGCTAACTTACAAAAGTGATGATGAAAGAAATCAAAGACTCAATAGCTTTTTTAAAAAAAGGAGAATCAACTCAATTTCTTCAGCTGCAAATCACATGAGTTGATCTAATACTCAGCTTCGTCGATGGCTCTTTACGGGAGCCTCCTTGTGGCAGAAGTCTTCCTGGGCTCTGATCTTAAACCCTTACCCTTTTATTATATGGCAAGATTCATCATCATTTATTGCTGTGGTTTAAATCTTCATATGTGGACCAACAGTGTCCACCTTTCATCCTTGCCACTGTCCCCATCCCTGCAGTGTAGACATAGGAGCAGGGGTTTTCTGAGAGCTAGGTGTGTTGTTGGTCAACATGGTCCATTGTGGTAGCTGCCAGCAGCCACACGTGGCTTTTGAGCCTGTGGCATTCTTGAGATGTGCTCTATGTGTGAAATACACACCAAGTTTGAAGTCTTACTATGAAACAAAGAATATAAAATATGTCAATATATTTTTTACATTGGTTACATATTGAAATATTACTTTGCATATATTGAGTTAAATAAAATATATTATTAAAGTTAACTTTATGTGCTTCTTTTTACTTACTTTAATGTGACTACTAGAAAATTTAAAATTACGCGTGTCGCTTGTATTATTTTCCCAAGAAGCAATGATGTCAAATGAGGAAATGAGCTTCTAGGGCAGCTAAGCAACTTGCCCAAAGTCATACCGTAAATATTTTATGTGACATTGTCTGTTTATGCTTGCTTTTATTCCCGTGACTACTAATTGGCTATGTATCAAGATCACTGTCTTAGTCCATTTTGTGCTGCTATAACAGAATAGCTGAGACTGGGTAATTAATAAAGAACAGAAAATTATTCTCTCACAGTTCTGGAGGCTGGGGAGTCCAAGATCAAGGCACCAGCAGAGTAGGGCCTGGCTTCTCTGCTTCCAAGATGCCACCTTGAATGTCGTGTCCTTGAGGGGAGGAACACCATGCTTTTACGTGGCAGAAAAGAAGAGGAGAGAACCCACTCCCATGAGCTGTTTGCATAGTGGCATTAACCCGTTCACAAAGACAGAGCCCTCATGACCTAAACACCTCCCATTGTCCCCACCTCCCAACACTTGCACCGGGGGTTAAGTTTCAATATGAGGTTTGAAGGAGACGAAGACATCCGAACCATAGCAGTCATGATTCTGTGTTACATTTGTGAAGGCAGGAAGAGATCCTGGTGTTTCTCTTGCTGGGGAAACCGTGTGGAGGGGCTGTCCACACACTTTTGGATGCTGGGTTACATTCTAGGGTGCCACTGATGTACGACCACCCCAAGGACAACTTGCTTTAGTCCCTTTTCTTCATACATCCCACTCAGTGTAGATATGCTCACATTGCCTTCCGCCTTTCATTCTTCTCTTACATCTTTGTCAGTCCTGAAAGCAGATGTGACAAGCTGTGCTTTTAAATCATTTTATAATTTGTATCGTGTCCTAAACATGTATAGCCAATCATGGCTCACATGAACTCAGCATTATGCTAAATGGTGTACCATGAATGTTACCATTTAGGTCTTGCAACAACCCAATGAAGTACATACTAGCATGGCTCCATTCTGTAGTTGGGGAAACTGATGCTTAGAGAGGTCACATAAATCGCTCAAGATGCACAGGCAGAAAGGATGTCAGCCAGAATTCTAGGCCTTGCTCTTGAATTCCTGCTCTTGATCACGATTATGTGTTGTTCTTAAAGTGGGTGAATTGCTTATGAATCCTTAATGAGCCATCTATTCATATTGGAAATTTGATTCAAAGATTAAGTACCTATATTGTGAAACACCTCTGTAAAACCCATAAAGGATAACTGTTCACAAACTGAACAGAAATCACACAACATGCACCATCTCAGAGGTGTTAGCATCTGTGCTTGGGGGTTTTGGGCTTTCCTTTAATTCAACTCAGGGTATATTTTTTTCAGGGGAAGAAGTCTGTGCCAACACACTCCCAGAACAAGAATGAAGAGTTTTGCTGCATTCTGCGTCCCAAAGTGTCTTTAATCTGTAATTCATATGCTCATGGCACTTAGCATGTTTGCATGGAAGGCTGGAGTTCCTGATCCATCACCAGTGCAGAAATCTTAGATATCCTAGCTATATCCTGGAATGATCAATATTAGAGCTGAAGAGACTGATTTTCTACTACAGGGCTCAGCAAATGTTTTCTGTAAAGTACTGTATAATAAATATTTTAGACTTTGCAGGCCATACAGTCTTTGTTGTGGCTGTCCAACCCTGCCACTCTAGAACAAAAGCAGCCCCGTAGTCAGTATGTGAATGAATGTGAGAAAGGGAACCGGCAGGTCCTACTTATTAGGGAGTCATATGACCCACACCAGGGTCTCTGATAAAACAAGAGGCAGTGGAGAAACCAGCGCAAAGGGATTATTTATTTAAAAGAGAATTGACAACAAGATATGCATAGAATATTTTTTTGAATCTAAGGCTACTTGTAAAGATATGGGGCCAAACTTCTAGTTGTGTGACCTTGGGCAAGTTATGTGTACCCTCTGTGTCTCAATCTATAACATTGGAGGGAACAATTATACTCACCTCTTGGGGTTATAGAGAGGGGTAGAGGAGTTAATGTATGTAACATGCTCACGACAATGCCTGGAATACAATGTTAGCTCTTATTGGTTCTCACATTTATAATTCAAAATTTAAACTTTTAAGCTTCCATATTAGGAATGAAGATAATGAAAATATATGGACTGAAACTGTGGATGTTACTTAATTGGATGGAGTTGCTTATTCTTTAGACTGAGAACCAGCATGCATTTGAAAATTACTTTGAGAAGTTGAGAAAGTATTGTTGAAGGACATATTGCTGAGTAAAAATTCAATATTAAGTATAGAAAGAGATACTATTATCTCTGCATGTTTGTTTTCCCCATCCCACCCCCCAAATTCATATGTTGAAACCCTAATCTCCAATGTGATGGGACCTTTGCAAAGTAATTAGGGTTATGTGAAATCATGAGGGTGGGATTGGTGTCCTTATAAGAGGAGACACAAGAGAGCTTGATTTCTCCTTCTCTGTTCTTAGCCATAAGAGGATAAAGTGAGAAGGCTGCTGTCTATGGGCCAGGAAGAAAGCACTCACCAGACACCAGATTTGCCAGTGCCCTGACCTTGGACTTCACAGCCTCCAGAACTGTGAGAAATAAGTGTCTGTTGTTTAAGCCAATCAATCTATGGTATTTTTGTTATAGCAGCCTGAGATGACTAATACAGATGCTGTTAATTTAATTTGAATCCACAGATAGACACTGAGAAGAATACAGCATGACACTCAAGAGTGAAAACACAGGGATCCAACTATAGCTTGCAATCCAGGCTTCCCCACACAGACATGGGATCATCTCAGGCGAGTTTCTAAACCTCTCCAAGTCTGCATCCTTTGCTGTAAAATTCATATAATAATAGACCAACCACAGAGGGTGGTTGTCAGCCATTAGTACAGGCCACCACAGTTAGAGGCTGCCATAACCATTGCTGCTGTTGAGATTATTACAAGGTACAGATTTAGTGGCAAAATGACCTGCATGCAGGGGACTCGGTTGACTAAACGAATATTCCTCAAAAATATAGTATTTCTGTGGGAAAAAGACAGCATGAATCTGAGATGCCAGAAGCACAACAAGAAGAGTTTAGGGTGTTCTTTCTCTAAGTATTCCACCTGAGTGCAAACTTCACTAGAAAATGCATTTTGGGGTTTGTTTGTTTCTACTGTTGAAAAATTATGTGAAGAAACTAGACTCACAAAAATATTTTAAAGGATAACAATTCTAAGAGAAGAGGTTCAAGGGTTTGGAGTGGTTTGGTCAGGAGAAAAGCAGACTGAGGAAGTTTTAATGACAATTTTTAGGTAAATGATGGGTTTTAATGTGGGGAATTTGCACCAGTTTTTCATCCATTCTGTGAAGGACTAAATTAGTGGACACAGACTTAAATTAAAGAGGAGAATTTCACATTTATAACAAGTTCTCGAAAGTCATAGCAACAAACCATTGCAGGGAGCTACCAAGGGAGAATGGGAGTTGGCATCTGCAGGGTTGAAGAAAAACACAAACAAAAGTGTCTTATTAAGATATTTTTTCTAAAGTCTTTTCCAGGCCAGTAGGTTGGTTATCCTTTGGATCTAATTCTAGGCAAGGAATGTAAAAGTTAGACTAAGAAGTCAGACAATTTTTCTTATTTTCAGCGTAAACAGAACAAACTGATCTTTTTCACTGAGATGTAGGTAGTTTATCAAGTTTATTTCTTCTCAAGGCTGATTTCTTCCGGAGTCTGGTTTCTCAGGTTCCGTTAGAGGGCTTCCTAACTATTGGATCTGCCTCTTGATGTTTATAACTAACCAGCTGTATCTTCTCCTTAACTCTGTTCTGTCCTCCTGTCTTCACTCAAGGCCACTTGTCTCCTTCCTCCATTCTCTAAATTCTCCAAGTTGTATGTATTTGCTTCCTTTATTATTATTCCTATTTATAGCACTTAGAATCAAGTCTTGCCTTGACAGCTTCTGTGATCGGCTACTATCACATGCATTTGCAGTTCATAGCAGCCAGGAAGCTTTTCACATTGTGTAATCCATGTGCACACATTCCTAAGAGGTGTATTTTCTACCTATGAAAATGTACATGCTCAGTTCTTTGACAAAAAATAAGTTTATTCTAAAATTATAACTCTTTTAAGTATAGAATAGTAGGGTATAGTATGGGATATGTAAGGGCTTGGCAAACCACTGCCCATGGATTAAATCTGGCACTCCATCTGTTTTTGTATAGCGAAGAGTGGCTTTTACATTTTTAAATATTTGAAAAACAAAAAGTAGGAAATAGTACTTTTGGTTAGTACCTTCAGTTCTCCTGCTCTTTCAAGCCATGGGAGAAATGAAACCACATGGCAAAAGTTGGAGAAAAAGCATATAAAGAGGTGCAAGGGGGAAAACCCTGCCTCATTTCTGGCAAGAAATCAATATGTCCAGAAGAGGAAATTCACATTCAGAAGAATTAAGCAATGCTTACAATAAGTGTTCATTAAATTTAGGAAAGTGCTTCTCCAAACCCATATTGTGTGTGT
Organism: Mirza zaza; assembly: GCA_008750895.1. Lineage (NCBI taxonomy): Eukaryota > Metazoa > Chordata > Mammalia > Primates > Cheirogaleidae > Mirza > Mirza zaza. Next base: position 17,154 of record VSMD01004135.1, on the reverse strand, counting down.
GTGTGTGTGTGTGTGTGTGTGTGTATACATATATATATATTATAATACAGGATTTATAAACATTTGATTTTTTTCTAATGTGGCTTAGAGAACTAAACAATGGACCAGGAGCCAAGACACCAAGGTTACAATCTTTTCTGTCATCCTATACATGAGTATGTTACAATCGATTTCCAGGGCAATAGCTCTGTCGAATTCAACACACATTTCTTGAGCACTCATTAGGTGCCAGGCACCATGCTAGGTGCTGAGGATGCAAACAAGAGTAAAGCCTGAGCCCTGGCTTTAGGAGATTGTAGTTGAATAAATTAATGCAAAATCATATCATCTAGAGACTTATTATGTGCTATCAAAACTGTAGGGCATGTGGCCCAGCAATTCCACTGGTAGGTATAAACCCCAAAGAATTCAAACCAGGTACTGAAACAAATACTTTCACACAAATGTTCATAGCAGTGTTATTCACAATAGCCAAAAAAACAGAAATAACTTTGCCCATCAATGGACAAATGATAAACAAAATGTGGCATATCCATTCAGTGGACTATCACTCAACCATAAAAGGGAATGAAGTTCTCATATGTGCTACAACATGAATGAATCTTGAAAATATGCGAAGTGAAAGAAAGCAGACACAGCATGTCACATATTACATGTTTCCACGTATATGAAATATCCAATATTGGTAAATCTATGAGAGACAGAAAGCAAATTGGTGGTTGCCAAAGGCTGCGGGGAAGGGAAATGGGGAGTGACGGCTTAATGGGGACAGGGTTTTCTTTTGGTGTCATGATAACATTTTGGAGCTAGACAGAGGTGGTGGATGCACAACATGTGAATGTAATGAATGTCACTGAATCCTACATTTTCAAATGGTTGGTTTTTGTGTTATGTCAATTTCACCTAAAATTATCCCAAATCTGTAGGCAAGTGGACTTGGCAATAAACACAATCACCACAATCATAGTATCTGCCAAAACTGCATGCTGGTCACGGGCTGTGAAACTCTTCCCATGGATCACCTCGCAGAATGCTCAAAGTAAGCTGGTAAGGGAGAAACTATTAGTATTGGTATCTTATAGATGATAGGACCAACATTTAGAACAATCTCATGATGTCTAAGGTCATGCAGCCTGCACGAGGTAGAGGTGAAGTTCATGTTCAGGCCGATGCTAACCTATCAGCCTTCTCTACTCCTTACCAAATTTTCTTTCTACAAGGTGATTTCTACCAGCATATTTATATCTCACTCCACCCAAAAAACTGTATTCTACTTTTGTTTTCTTTTACAACAAAAATCTTCATGATGATCATCTATCCTCACTGTCTCCAATTCATCTCCTTCCCTTCTTCTCAGAAGATCCTCTAGTCAGGTCTTTGCCCCACTTTCTGCCATGACTTCTCCGGTTTAGGTCCCCTAGGACTGCCACACTCCTGATCCCATGGTTCATACTGTGGTTGTCACTGCACTTCATCTTTCAACCACATTTGATACAATGACCTTCCTTTCTCTTTGATGCTTCCTTCCTTTGGCTTCCAGAACATTGACTTTCTTCCTTTCCCTCCCTCACCAGCCTCTAGCTCTAATTTTATCTGTTCTCTCTGACCTGTTAGATTGGAGGCACCCAGAGCTGCATCCTTGAACTTCTTTATCCATGTCACTCTCTTGCTAATGTTATTTAGTTTCATGATCTAAGTATTAATATCATCTATATGCCAATTAATCCCAAATCTAAACCTTCAGCCTAGCCGCTCTCCTCAATTCCAGACTGACATATTTAAGGGCTTACAGTGGTCCCCCACATCCAAGGGGGATATACTTGAAGATCCCCAGTGGAGGTCTATTGAAACTTTGGATAATACAGAACCCTATGTGTACTATACTTTTTTCCTGTATGTACATACTTATGATAACATTTAACTTATAAATGTGGCACAGTAGGAGATTAACAGCAATAATAAAATAGAACAATTATAACAGTAATGCCAGCATCACTACTCTTGCTTTGGGGCCATTACTAAGCCCAATAAGAGTGACTTGAACACAAGCGCTGCAATACTTTAACAGCGGATCTGAGAACTGAGAAAGCTGTTAAGTGACTTAATGGGCAGGTAGTGTAGATAGTATGAATATGGTGAACGAAGGGATGATTCATGTCCTGGGTGAGACAGAGAGGAATTGTGTAAGATTTCAATATGCTACTCAAAAGGATGCATAATTTAAAACTTATGAATTGTTTATTTCTGGAATTTTCCACCTAATATTTTATGACTGCAATTGACTGCAGGCAACTGAAACCAAGGAATGTGAAGCCCAGGATAAGGGGGGACTACTGTACTTGATATCTCCACGTGAATGCCTAATAGACATACCAAACTCAAAATGTTTTAAACTGAATTTCTAGACTTCCCTCAAATTGGCATTACCCATGGCACTTCCCATCTTGTTCATGACAATGTCAGCCTTCCTGTTGCTCAGGCTAAAAACCTTGGAGTCATCCTGCACTCCTCTCTTTCTCTTACAATGCCATTCAATCTGTCAAGAAAGATTTTGTCCACAACCAAAGAAGGGACACTGTTTTCAGCACACAAAGGCTCACATGCTTAGCTGCATAGAGCAGAAACTTTTGGAAGTTTGTCTCTGCAAAAGCCATAAAAGCTAGCAGCAGGACCACTCATACCTAGAAAGGAATTAAAGCAATAATGTGTTTGTTAACTTGTGTAAAGTCAAGTGCAACTTAATAGTTTGAATCATAGCTTCTAAACATTTTAGGTCCTGATGCTTCTTGTTTTCAAGCAAGCAATTTGATACTTTGTTAGACTGTAGAAACAGTCACCAATTCTGTCCCTTTTTGCACCCATGCTTTTACAATGTATCAGTGAAGATGCTCCCACCAAGAGATGGAGTCTATTTCTCCATTCCTTGAACCTGGAAGCTGTGTTAGTTCCAAGCGTAAGCCTCAAGAGACCTTGAAATTCTCTCTCTCTCCCTCTCTCTCTTTCTCTCTCTCGCCCCGTCCCTCTTCCACTCCTTCCCTGTGCCAACCTGGGCTAGCCACCTACAAGATGAGATGCCATATGGAAGACAACTAAGGTACTCCAGGCAACAGCCAGTCTCCTGCCAGATGTGTGAATGAGACTCACCAACTAACCACACAATGAGCAGCTGATCATAAATACATGAGTGACGGAAGCAGAAAATAACAGAAGAATCACCTAGCTAAGCCCAACCCAAATTACTCACCCACACAATTGTGAGCCAAATAAAGAGTTATGATTTGATGCCACTATGTATTGAGATAATTTGCTATGCAGCAAAAACTAATTGATGAGAGATAACTCCCTTTGATCTACTTTCCTTTATCTCATTTGCCTAATTAGATTTAAAAAATCTTTCAATGCAATTAGGTGTATGTAAATTTTCTTGTTTTATAATTTGAATTTAAAGTTGTTTAACTTCTTAAATATTGTAACTCCCAAACCTCAGAGATGGGGGCAAATCTTGTTGTTGTTGTTCTGCTACATCACACTTGGAAACCATATCTAGTTGCAGAAAGGCTTGCATTTTTAAGAGCCCAAAGCAAAGCACATACAAAAGCAAACCCTTGAAACTTTCAAGCCCTCGAGTAGACACTGTGATAGCTGACTTCTTGAAGTATTTTAATCCAGATAGGCTTCAAATGCAGAGAAAAACCTCAAAGCTACAAGAAAAATGAAATATACTTTAGCCACAGGGCCTCACTTACAGTCTGTTCAAACATGTTATCTCAGAAAATGGTTAAATAGTTTAAAATCAAAAAGTGGTTCTCTCTCATTCATCTAAAAAGAAATTATTCTGTTTCATTGAATTATTATATTCCCCTATTTCATTTTTACTGTCAGTGCTCTATGGGACAATAGTAAAAAGGAGGTTCTTTAGGATATTGCTCCCAATGTCAGCATCAGAAGTTTATAGTCATCTTTCTATTAGGTAACAATGATGGACATGAGGCTCTTTTAAATAAATAACAAATGAATAAGTGATAAATAAATAAATTGGGAAATCAGAAGTGCATTTTCCAAATAGCATGGGCAAAAGCCATTTTGAATACCAAAAAAATTGTTTGGGAACAAAATTCTTTCAGGATCAACAACCAAAGTAAGCAGCTGTTTTTAAACACCTAACCTACAGTAAAACTAATTCCACTCCAACTATAGTTTCGCAAACCAACAACAGCTTCCCAAGGGTTCGTTTTACTGTAAATGCTTCCCCCTCCCTCCTTGTTATGAAATCATGGTATCTAGTTATAAAGTCTGCTTTTTATTTTCATCAAACCTGGAGGCAAAAAGGAAAAATATGTCACCCTTTTCTTCTGAACTTTAAAACAATTTCCTTTGGCCAGGGTAGACACTATTTCCACATAGATGGTGTTAATCTCCTCAGCATAAAACATGAAGTGCATTTTGAAATGCCAACTAAACAACTCGTTTCATAAGAAACACATGAAATACTCAAGCTAATCTATTTCATCTTAATGTGGGGGGTGACAATAGCTGGATATCTGTTGTGCCCAAATGTTATCACCTTTTAATAAACATACCAAAGACTTCTGTTGGGAAAACATGTTTTCATGCTGTCATTTTTACAAGGGAACTAAGCAAAATCTTGCAGTGAATTAGGAAAAGAATCAATGAAACCAACAGTTGAATGTAAACTGTTGAGTTAGCAAGCTAATTTATGAGTTGCTTATTTTTCCTTATTTTTGTTATTTAGGTAAATGTTCTTCTAATCCATGTATTAAGTTGTCTTACTCTTTTGAATGTATGTGTTGTGACTAATGACTTATTACTACACCTGACACCCAGGGAATCCAATTGCTTTATGAGCACCTTCTGGGAGTAAGATTACTTTAACAAATAGCAGTAAAAACAGCCTGAATTACTCATTTAGGGAGAAATAAAATGAGAATTATTTTCAATCTTTGTGTGTTTGTGTCTTTTTGGCTAATGGCTGCTTGCCAAATGCCTATAGTCTGTAAATGTAAAATAAACACCACTTACTCAAAATAGTGAGCACCCATTGTTGGCCTAAATGTTAATTCCTTACAGCCTGGAGAAGTTAAAATAAACAGGTGATGGAATGCTTGTGACAGGATCTGTGTCATTGCGTAATGACCTTGCGGCACATGTTCGCTAATATTCATGCCCCTCCCCCCCATCATGAGGAATGATGCCTTCTTCTCTCGCAGGGAAAGCCCCACGAGCAGAGTCAAAAGCCTCCCCTCACCGGGACCCACAGAGACCGCAGATCTGCGTGGGAATCTGCTGCTGGTAACAGAATCCATGTTTGAAGGCTTTGAGAAACAAATAAGGCAACTTTAGGAGGCAGGCTTTTGAAGCAGAAGGTCAATGCTGCTGATATAATTACTTATTTGGAGAGGTTTTTACAAAGAGTTTCCTCTGGGCTCCTGGGACCCCCCCCCACCCAGCCACTAAGACTTCCATTTTGGTGGACAAACAGAGATTGCAGGATCTACCAACCTAATAATTTTTTTAAAAAAAATTTGTCTGCATTTCCCCTTGTTTTAGTCTATTCTTGCTAGCTAGGAATAAGATCATACAAACGTCTATGATGTCATCCCCCCAAAAAGGAAGTATACAATTGCATTCATCTTGGAAAACATTTATTATGCACCCAGCGTGTGAAAGCCTTTGTCCTGGGTCTGCATGTAAATGGTGGGGTTTACAGTCCCTGCAGCAAGCCCTGCCCACTCCGAGACCCTGTGCTCTCTTGCTGAAGGCAGAAGTAGGTGCTCAGGGCCTCTGCACTCAGCATGGCTCCAGGTAAGAGCACTGCCGGCTTCTGATTCAAGAGCCCCCGCATTTGAGGACGCAGATTCTAATTTAGGAACATCCTTGCTGCTAATGTATTCACACTTGATACCCCGGACATGACAACATGCAGTGTCCATGAGTGTTGGGGACTGCCGCCCATCCCACAGACTGTCACTTTCGGTCCAGGAAAGGGACCCACTCTCTGGTCTCAGCCTGTCAAGTTGCTCCAGGTTCCAGTGGGGCACTTGCTAAAGTTCAGCAGGGATGGAGGGGTTATCTTCAAACTAGCTGAGACAGAGTTACTACTCACTTTGCTTTTGCTTTCTTCTAGATGTTTAGTTAATTGGGGAAATAATTGGATTGTAATGGGCTTCTTACCATTTAACGTTGGTTTCTGACTCTGGCAGTCTTCTTTCAGAACTTTGGGTAGGTCAAAATACTTCTTTTCTTTTTTTTTTATTTTAGCATATTATGGGGTACAAGTGTTAAGGTTACATATGTTGCCCATGCCCCCCGCCCCCCTTGAGTAAGAGCTTCAAGCGTGTCCATCCCCCAAACGTTGCACATCTTACTCGTTGTGGTTGTATATACCCATCCCCTCCTCCCCCCTCCCACCCTCCCGACACCCATAAATATTACTCCTATATGTCCACTTAGGTGTTGATCCGTTAATACCAGTTTGCTGGTGAGTACATGTGGTGCTGGTTTTTCCATTCTTGAGATACTTCACTTAGTAGAATGGGTTCCAGCTGTATCCAGGAATATACAAAAGGTGCTAGATCACCGTTGTTTCTTAAAGCTGAGTAGTACTCCATGGTATGTGTGTGTGTGTGTATATATATATATATACCACATTTTATTAATCTGCTCATGAATTGATGGGCACTTGGGTTGTTTCCATAGCTTGGCAATTGTGAATTGTGCTGCTATAAACATTCGAGTGCAGGTGTCTTTTTCATAAAATGACTTTTGATCTTTTGGGTAGATGCCCAGTAGTGGAATTGTTGGATCAAATGGTAGATCTACTTGTATCGATTTGAGGTATCTCCATATTGCTTTCCACAGAGGTTGAACTAGTTTGCAGTCCCACCAGCAGTGTAGGAGTGTTCTTCTCTCTCCGCATCCACACCAGCATTTGTTGTCTGGGGACTTTTTGATAAAGGCCATTCTCACTGGAGTTAAGTGATATCTCATTATGGTATGTAATTAAGGAGGTAAAAGACCTCTACAGGGAGAACTATGAAACACTGAAGAAGGAAATAGCAGAGGACGTAAACAGGTGGAAGAATATACCATGCTCATGGGTTGGCAGAATCAACATTGTTAAAATGTCTATGCTACCCAAAGTGACCTACAGAGTCAATGCAATCCCTATCAAAATACCATCATCATTTTTCACAGATATAGAAAAAATAATTTTACGCTTCGTATGGAACCAGAGAAGACCCTGTATAGCAAAATCAATCCTAGGCAATAAAAACAAAATAGGAGGTATCAATTTACCAGACTTCAAACTATACTACAAAATATTTCTTAAACTCTAGTTTATCTGGAAGAAAAACACAGATTTCCTTCTCATGTAGACTCATCAGTATCACAAGGCAGGGTAATTACAGGCCCACCTCAACCAAGTCTAACTTACAGATGCCTGCGCAAGGCCAGCCCAAACATCTAAATGGGCAGTGGAGGCGGGTGTGTAGAGGATGGGGGAGGCAGATTCCAGCCCTTCTCTGCCCTCATGGGGGCAACAACCATTGGTTCTCTATTCCAAACGCTCCCAAATTTATTGACCTAGAGCAACATTTCCAAACTGCATTCAGGGCTTCATTAGGTAGTATCATTCGGCCAATTATCTATATTTGCCCAGAATGTCCTAATTATGGCACTGAAAATCCCAGGAATGCCCATAAGCCTAGGAAAATCAAGATGGTTAGGTATTCTGCCCTTTGCCCTAAAAGAAATAGTTCTGTAGTCAAAGAATTTTAGAAATGACTGCTTGCTGTTTTCATCTTTGTAAAAAAATTGTGGTCAAAAATACATAATTTAGGCCGGGCTCAGTGGCTCATGCCTGTAATCCTAGCACTCTGGGAGGCCGAGGCAGGCGGATTGCTCGAGGTCAGCTGTAGTTCAAAACCAGTCTGGGCAAGAGCGAGACCCCCGTCTCTACTATAAATAGAAATTAATTGGCCAACTAATATATATATAGAAAAAATTAGCCGGGCATGGTGGCACATGCCTGTAGTCCCAGCTATTCGGGAGGCTGAGGCAGTAGGATCACTTGAGCCCAGGAGTTTGAAGTTGCTGTGAGCTAGGCTGACGCCACGGCACTCACTCTAGCCTGGGCAATAAAGTGAGACTCTGTCTCAAAAAAAAAAAAAAACAAAAACAAACAAACATAATTTAGCATTTACCATCTTAACTACAGTCATGTCCCTCATAGTGGTGTTTTGGTCAATGGTGAGCCACATATACGATGGTGGTTGCAGAAGATTATAATACCTTATTATTACTGTACCTTTTCTATGTTTAGATATACAAATATTTACCGTCATGTTACATATGCCTACAGTATTCAGCATGGTACCTGCTGTACAGGTGTGTAGTCTAGGAGCAGCAGGCTATACCATCTAGCCTAGGTGTATAGTAAGCTGTATCATTCAGGCTTACGTAAGTACACTCTGTGATGTTCACACGACAGCAAAATTGCCTAACGGCGTATGTCAGAACGTATTATCATTGTTAAGAGACTCATGACTGTATTTCTAAATGCACATTTCAGTCATGTTAAATGTATTTGCATTGTGTCTTTACCTTTTAGAGATATAAAAGGCATCATAACCTATTGAGGTATTTAATAAGTTCTTTAGCAAAGAAATCTGTTCAAATTACTGTTTTCCAAATTTATTTGGCCATGGAACCCTTGGGGAATACCCCTTAACACTGCTAAATGTAAGCTGGAAAATGCTCTTTATGGCTACCCTTTGTTATCTTGAAGAAATGTAGGGGACAGACAGCACGGGCCGCCCAATGACTGCCGTGGAGGGAGCCCCGATCGAGCGGGAGGCTGGGGGTGGCCTGGAGATTTTCCTCCTGGGCTCCTGACCCATTTATCCATCAGCTTCCTGGACATTTCCTCCCGGATGCCCCACAGGATTGTCCCTCCCCACCTGGCTATTGGGTTGGCCAGCGCGCTTGCTCTACGTCATTCATCCGCGCCACCCGGAAGCCGCAGTTGATACCAACCGTTCTTTTTTGCCGGCTCTAAGGAGCCTGTGATGGCGACTGCCCCTAAACTGCGGGTGGTGGAGGCCACGGGGGAGAAAGTGATGCGCTACGAGACCTTCATCAGTGATGTGCTGCAGCGGGACTTGCGAAAGGTGCTGGACCATCGAGACAAGGTATATGAGCAGCTGGCCAAATACCTTCAACTGAGAAATGTCGTTGAGCGACTCCAGGAAGCTAAGCACTCGGAGTTATATTTGCAGGTGGATTTGGGCTGTAACTTCTTCGTTGACACAGTGGTCCCAGATACTTCACGGATCTACGTGGCACTGGGATATGGTTTTTTCCTGGAGTTGACGCTGGCAGAAGCTCTTAAGTTCATTGATCGTAAGAAGTCTCTCGTCACAGAGCTCAGCAACAGCCTCACCAAGGACTCCATGAATATCAAAGCCCATATCCACATGTTGCTAGAGGAGCTTAGAGAACTACAAGGCCTACAGAATTTCCTAGAGAAGCCTCACCATTGACTTCTTCCCTCCATTCTCCAACATTAAAGAGCGTGAATGCCTTTGAAAAAAAAGATACAATAATGATGACAGAGTCCCTGTCCTTGAAGTGGCGATTACAGACAGTGTCAATTAGGTGGGTTAAGTGCTCAGTAAGAGTAAGCGTAGGGTGCTGTGGAACCTCACAGAAACAGCATGATCTCGAACGGATGGGATAAATGTGGAAATTTTCTTGAAGGAGGTAGTTTCTAAACTGAGTCCTAAAAGGCAATTTGAAATAACTAGACTAAAAGAAAAAGGAAGGGCTTTTCAGATTGAGGCTGTAGCATGTACGAAGGCCAAGAGGTGAGAGAACCTATGATGCATTTATGGCTGCAGCACATGACTGAAACCCAGAGTTCAAGATTATAAAAGATGAAACTAGTGCAGTAATGGTCAAATCAGGGAGGGTCTTGTAAACCAGGCTAAGAGGTTGGGACTTTCTCACGAATGCAAAGAGGAACCAGTAAAGGGGTTAAAGCAGGAGAATGACATAATCTGACTTATTTTTTTTTAAAAGACTGTTTTGACTGCTTTATGGAAAACAGACTGGAGGGTCAGCTGAAAATTGAGATATCAGTTATGAAACTACAGCAGTAATCTTATCAGCAGATAAGATCTATTATCTAGCTATTATTGCTAGTTGAGATACAGAGAAGTAAACTGATTTACTTGATTTATTCACCTAACAATTAATTCAATATATAAAAATTAATAATAAAATAAATATATATATAAATCAATATATTAAGGAAGGTAAACCAGGCCGGGCATGGTGGCTCATACCTATAATTCCAGCACTTTCAGAGGTTGTGGTGGGAGGATCACTTTAGTTAAGGAATTTGAGACCAGCCTGGGCAACATAGTGAGACCCCATGTCTACAAAAAAAAAAAAAATCAGCTGGGCATGGTGGCACATGCCTGTAGTCCTAGGCAACAGAGTGAGACTCTGTCTCAAAAAGAAAAGAAAAAGAAACCAAGAGATGACCAAAACTGACCTCATCTTCAAACCTTCAAGCTTACTCTTCCTCCTCTGACCCTGTCTTCATTAACAGCACCCTGTCCCACCCATTGTCTACATCAGAAAACTAAGTCTTTCTTGATTCCTGTCTTCGCCCACTTGCAGTTACCATGGTCTGTTGACTCTAGGTTCTCCTATAGCAGATAGTGCTGACCTCATTCGTAGTACTAGTCACACTATCTTGTTATTAACCATTTACACATATATCTCTCCTCTATTAAACTGTAAGTTCCCAGAGGGCTGGGACCATATCTTATGTTCATGTTTGTATTCCCAGTATCTAGTACAATGTCTGGAACATGGTAGGTGCTCACTTAATGTTCGTTAGGTGAATAAATCAATAAATGGCATGAAACACTGAAGCCCTTTTCCCAGAAACTCTGAGTTCAGCTGGGTTAGACTGTAGAGGAGGACTCACCACTGATCAAGCCAGTGTTTCAGATGCTATACCCTTCTGCCCTGGATGTCCTCTGAAGGGAGGATTTCCTTAAATTACTCCCTGTTCTTTTCACCTATGAAATTAGAGGAAAACTTTGAGCAACGCGGCCACTCATCTTTGCCGAGCTATGTGGAACTAAGTTTGCCAAAACTGCGCTTGTGACAAAGGTCAATCCTAATGATTTTCAGACAGAGGAGTCCTTCTAGCACAATTTTCAAATAATTTTTTGTTTTCCTTTTCTAGAACCCTTACTCCTCTTCTTATATTGTCTTCTCTCTGTTTTAGATCTAAAATGAAATGAAATAACTTTGTATCTGTATCAGTCAGGATCTAGTGCTGGGTAGTGGAAAACACACTGGGCCAGAGCTGGTCCACAGGCAGCCATCAAACCTCCCATATATTGATATGGTGGCTCCACCAAAAACGAACAGCTCACCAGTACCAGGAAGAGAAGCCCTTTGTCTCAGTAAGACCTTACAGTGCTCCTCCAGTGCCCTTTATTGACAAAGCCAGCTGGCAAAAGAGAAATATTTACAGGGTCCTGTTCCAGTATCACAAGTAGGGCAAAGAAGACAAAAATGAGTACATTAATGTGATTCCACTGTTATATTAGAAAAAAATATATGAATATATACCCAGAAATAAGTCTGGAAGAACATACACCGATACAACAAAACACTAGCGGGGATTATCTTTAGGTGGTAGATGATGAGATTATGGGTGATTGTTATTTTCTTCTCTGTGCTTTACTCTATTTTTTATTTTCCCTATAATAAGAATGTAGAATTTTTGTGATAAACAAAAAATGTTATAGAAAAAGCATTAGATACTTCCTCTAAAATTATGATTAAAAAGGTTATGGAAAAAAAAAAGAAATGTAAGGGACTATGTTTTCTATTAAGCACGTTTCTGCTTTCTGGAAGCATTGTAGGCTGTTTCTACAAGACTTGGGAGAGATACGTTTCTAATATCCAGAGTTCTAACTATGAATGTTTTACCCTTAGTAACAAGTTGTTACAAGGGATGAGTAGAAGTGCCAGAATTGGATATGGGTTGAACAGGCTTTTGGCTTTGGCCTAGGAAGCTTCTCACTACAAAATATCAGCCCCTTGGGGAAGAAGAACTGTTACCTCTGGATCTGGCACAATGGTTGAGACACAGCAGCCATTCACAATATTTTTACCAAACTAACCTTTACTTTTGCTCTTACTTCTATCGAGGTAATGGATTTCGAATTACATCTATAATATACTTTGTTTAAAATTTGGAGACTACCTATATTTATATTTGAAAGTTGCCTGTGCTTAAAAAAATGTTAAGAGTGGATTTTATAGTTCCAACCATCTTTTAAAATTCCCCACCAAAATGAAACGATGGTTCCATCATCTGAGAAGGGGCATGCACAACCTCTTTGAATTTCAGGATGTCAGAACATGGCATGTGCTCCAAAAATGGCAGCCAGGGTTACCTTATTACCTCGGAGATCATCTGTGTGGTTGAATAAATGGAGGCTCATGAAGATAAAGTTGTTTATGCAAGTAAACATCAGAATCGAGGCCAGTCTTAGGCCAACATACTTTTATCATACTTTATCTCATTGTTTTTGAGACTATTTCTTCCCCAGAGAAAATATAAGGTAAGAATTCAATGTCATGTCCAAATGAGTAAGCACAAGCTCTCTCACCTACCTCTTCAATACCTGGCACATGGTATTAAATTTTCTATACACCAATGTTGCAGCATCAGCTCAGGTTTCCTCAAGTTTTGCTGGTTCGGGAGCCACATCCTGTGGTTTCTCAGAACTCTGTGACAGAGACTAAATGAAGGATGTTTATTAGGGAGCGTTTTGGAGATTGTAAAAGAGAGATGAAGGGAGGAGGATTAAGCGAGGGAGAAGCTGAGCTGTGATGCAGTCCTGATGAAGCCCTCAGCTGAGACCACAGGAGCTCCGAGGTTGGGGTGGCCCAGTGGAGTTGACTCATAGTGGCCTTTGTACCCCCAGGGAGATCAGTCGCTGGATGCAGGAATCCCAAGGTGGGGGTGTGCCTTTGAGTGAAGAAGCTCCTTTCGATTCTCACCAGGGTGCACGCTGGAAGGCCTTGGGTCTGCTGCACTGCCAGCAGCAGGAAGCCTTCGTTCCTGAGGGGAGTCTGTGGGGAGTGTCACAGGCCATCCTCCTGGGTCGCTCAGCTCCTTCCGGGCAGGAGATTATCAGATCAGACTGTTCTGCACTAACTTCTCTAATGCCTCAGAGAGCCTGGACAGAATCCAATTCAGAAGTTGCTATGTGGCAGATTCCTTTTCGAAATGAACAATGGACAGATAATATTAATCCTTTCAATGTCAGCCCGCTGGGTGCTAATTCTGTTTATATTGATACAAACTGGCAGTAAAAACACAGGCCCAGGTTTTTTTTTTTGTTTGTTTGTTTTCTTTTAACGGCAATAGTGCCAGAGTATGGGCAAGATTATTATTAATCGATTGCTTAATTATTTTGTGTATTTCCACACAATCGAGTGCTATGCATCAATGTTTTTCAAAAAGTTAAGCATTTATGACATAAGTAAAAAATTGGCCTCTGTTTTTGAGAGTCTTTGGAGCCAGACTGCCCAGCTCAATTCTCAGACCCCGCCACAGTGTGACTGTGCGTGTCTCAGAAGGCGGTTGAAGATTTTCACTCTGGTTGATGTTTCTTTTTGTTTAATTTTTTAAAATTTCAGCATATTATGGGGGTACAAATGTTTAGGTTACCTATATTGGCTTTGTCCCAGCCGAGTTAGAGGTTCAAGCGTGTCCATCCCCCAGATGATGTCTGCTTGGTATTTCTCCCCCTAACTCATACCCTTTTCCATGATGTCCTCTTTGGTTCGCCTGGAACTTCTTGTCCTTTTCATCACACAGGCTGTCCCTGTATCTCCAACCCATTGTAGACTGATCAGTTGTCCTCCCTTAGAGATACTTTTTTCTATTGTTAATTGGTCCACTCCAGTGGGGGCTGCTTTTTCTCCTACATATCCTAAATATGGGAGAGGGAGTCAATATTGTCCTCACTTGCGTTTCCTATGACTAGATGCTACTTTATTTTCCTTATGTAAAAATCCTCTTTGTCGTGCCATCCACCTAATCTACCCCGTGCCTGTGGATCACTGTTGTTGACTAATGTTCTGATCTCTCTGCCACATCCTAGAAAAACCTTGCTACTTGGTTCATGGTTTCCTTCTCTAGGTCTCCGTCTACAACATCTAGGGTCAATTTGACATCCATGTAGATAACCCCAAACATGGCAGCCTCTAAGGCTTCTTTTTTTCTCAGAACCAATAGCACTCGCCTCCACTGTACTCAAGCATCCTGCACCCTCTGTAGCCCCAAACAGATTCACCTCTGCAAATTCCAGCAGCAATAGTCTACTGTCTTGGTTTGAGTCCCCCAGGAAGCAGAGGGATTCCAATGCAAGTTGATTATATGGGAAGCTAATCCCAGTGGGGAATGGAGGATGGAGGGAAAGAAGCCAAAAGAGAGTACCATGCCAAGCCTGCACTCACTGTGGACAACTGGAACTTATTCCTGCCAGGAACTCTGTGGGGCAGGGTAGAACATTCCAGAGTTGTCCCACCTGGGGGAAGTGAAGGCACTGGGCTAGGTAGCCACTGATTACCCTGAGGGTTTCCTCTGTGGAGCACTCACTGCCCAGCCTTGCTGGCCTGAAAGGGAGTTGAGACGGGGACAGTCTGGCAAGGGAAGAGGACACAGAAGTAGGAGTGGCTGTGCAGATATCGGGCACACTTACAGCATTCACTTCACCTATTATCTCAGCTGTCCTAACCCCCGCTTCCCCTAAACATGCTGTTCCTCTTTATTGAGCACTCTAATCCTTGACTCGTCCATTTCCAGCTAATTATTGGCCTCCTGGGGACAATTCCTTCCATAGGGAACCTGGATCCCAAAAGCAATTAGAACTTCTTTCTTTCAAGCCGCTCAACTTCATTGTTTCCTTGTGTAGTTTTTTTTTTTTTTGGTTTGTTTTTTTCCTTTTTTCTTTTTTAACCACAATCTGTTATTTCCCAACCAAACTCAGACTCTGATGACTAGAGAGAATTGCCACCCAGCCACACTGGTGCCACCACAAATTAATGGCAGTCTGTCTCCTCGGTTTATTTATTTATTTAGCTTTCTTCTTGGGCAGGTCTCTCTCTGGTAACTCTCAGCCATTCATCTGAACTCCGCCCCCTCCTCAAGACACTTCTCAGCTTTTACTCCTTCCATTCATTCTCAGTGACTCCGTCAAATTTCTGGATAGAATTATTGTACTTTATCTCTTTTCTTCTATTCGCTCCTCAGTGTTCCAGCTCTGTTACTCTGTTTTGACCTCAATGTCGACCCGACGGACATTTCTACTGTCATCTTTCTACTTAGCAACATCTTTGGACAACCCCTCTTTCTGGAACTTTTTCACTTCTCATTTTCTGTGGTGTGAAGCTATCTTAGTTTTCTTCTTGCCTTTCTGGCCTTCTTTTTGCAATTCCATGGTCTCTTATCTAGCCACCGAGTCTTTGCACTCTTCAGGATTCTGTCCTGGGCCCTCTCCTTCTCTCTATACTTGCTTCATAGACAGTCTTATCCTACCTCTGCCTACTCTTTGTATCTGCAGTGTAGGCTTCTCCTTTGAGATCTAGGCTCATATGGCCAATGGTCTACTTGATATCTACTCTTGAATATCTCATCATGGCCACTTGTTTTGAGCTATAGTCATCGCTTCCCAGGATTCCAGAAATAGCCTTCCCACTAGTCTACCTTGTCTCCTCTGGGCACCTCTGATCCATTCTGCAGCTAAAATCTAGTTTATGAATGAGCTCTTCTTGTCATGTCAGAATGTTGCATTGCTTCATATTTCTGTGCCTTTTCATGTATAGCTTCTCCATACAGCACCCTTCCCAGACCTTTGGAAGAATAGAGAGGTCCTACTCGTGCTTCATATTCAGAGCAATGACGACTTGTTTTGGCCAGCTACCCCTGACCTCCCCAAATACAGTTGACCACTCTATCTACTGTGCTCCCAGTGTACCAAGTACACATTCTATTAGAGTTTATGCTGGCAGAACTGTTGCATACGGTTGTTCAGATTGTAGACTGCACAACTCTAGGAGCCTTGTTCACAAAACAGTGCACAATTAACATGATTTGACATCGTGGCTCTGCTTTTGAACTTCTTCTTTCTTTCCTCTTAAGGATCATGGGCATGGGGGAGGAAGGCATGAAAAGGCAAAGAATGTAATATGTAGAATATGTGTGTGCTGCGATGCTATGCTAACTCAAGAGGAAAGAGGGGGTCAGAATGCTTATGTGTATGGCACAGGAGCTTAAGAGATAAGCTTTGTGCTCTTATCTGCTCTGCTTTGCTGTGCTTTGATGTGCCATGCATATGTGGCAAATTTTAGAAGAGGTGTGGCAATAATGGCCTGGCTTAGGGTGGCAACGTGAATGCACACACCCGAGCAGGAAGAGCTGGAAGCACGTAAGCAGACTGTTTAAATAAAAATGACCAAAAAAACCATTGGCCACCAAAGATGGGGTGGGGGCTCTTCCACATCTTCATGGGTGAGTGGCGCTTATTGGCAGTGGGGAGCTGTCAAATAGATCTCCCAGGGCTTGAATTCCCTGCCGCGCCCATACTGGGACAACCCTGCAGCTTGGGTGAATTATGTGCCTGCTTCTCCCCCCATCCCTAAGGCTGAGTGCTTAGTTAGGCCAGGAAGTGAGTTTTTTTAATCTTAAATTACTAGTAACTTACATGGTACCTGACCCATGAGGGGCTTTCCATATCCTTCTGGATGTGGGGGAAAGGGAGGGGCTGGGGGAGAGAGAGAGTAAGAAAAGGGGGTTTATGGACTTCGACAGTAATCATCACCATAGTCACAGTTAACGTGAGTATAGTGTCTACCATATGCCTGGCACTTCTCTTAGTGCTTTACCTATACCAACCAATTGTATCCTTGTATGTAGGTAGTACCGTGTTTCCCTGAAAATAAGACCTACCCATAAAATAAGCCCTAGCAGGATTTCTAAGCATTTGCACAATATAAGCCCTACCCCCAAAATAAGACCTAGTGATGGGT
>VSMD01004130.1:0-38312 GCA_008750895.1 Mirza zaza | reverse complement strand
GTTCGAGACCAGCCTGAGCAAGAGTGAGACCCCATCTCTACTATAAATGGAAAGAAATTAATTGGCCAACTAATATATATAGAAAAAATAATTAGCCGGGCATGGTGGCGCATGCCTGTAGTCCCAGTTGCTTGGGAGGCTGAGGCAGCAGGATTGCTTGAGCCCAGGAGTTTGAGGTTGCTGTGAGCTAGGCTGACGCCATGGCACTCACTCTAGCCTGGGCAATAAAGTGAGACTCTGTCTCAAAAAAAAAAAAAAAAAAAAAAAAAAAAAAAAAAAAAAAAACACATAAGAAAGAAAAGTGTAAGGAAAGAAAGAAAAAAAATCACCTAAATGCCAATTAAATCACTCTGAGATAACCATTAACACTTGATAATTATCCTTTCTGCAATTCATCTTGCACATACATGCACAAAAATGTAGTTTATATGCATATATTACTATAAATACTCTGCTTCTTTTCTTTTTTTTTTTTTTCTGTTTATTTTGGCCTTTCAATGTTGACAGCCATGTAAGCATATACAAAACCCATGGTATTTTTCAACTGGTTTTATAAAAATGGGATCTCATTATATATTTTGCCTTTCTCACTTAAGATACATGGTGGAAATCCTTTCACATCACCAGCATAGATTTAATGCCTACCACTTAATGATTTCACAACATTCCTTAATATGCCTGTGCCATAATTTATATAACAATACCCCTATTGACAGGCATTCTCTTTGTTCCCAGATTTTAGCTACTGCATACACTGTTACAAGCAACATCCATATAAACCCTTTCTTACTGGTGTTTTTATTTCTAAGGAAAAGATTACAGGGAGGATTGACAGATGGAAAAATATATGTATTTCCAATACTAATAGATATTGTCTGATTGTTTATAAGAAAAAACCCTTTAACAATTCACAAGTCCACTAGCAATTTATAAGAAAATCCTTCTACAAACATCCCTGCTAGCAGTCAGTTTACCACTTAATTTTTGCTAGTCAGAGATGTAATATTTCATTGTTAGTATATTGATCTAGCAAGGTTACACATCTTTTCATGTTTGCTGAGTGTTTAGATTTCTCTTCTGTGAACTAGTGGTCACATGCTTTCTCCATATTTCTACTGAGTGGACTTTTTCTTGGTTTGTAAGAGTTCTTACAACTGTCAGCTCTTCATCTGTTATATATCTTCCAAAAAGTTTTTTTTAATCTGTCTTTTGTCCTTTATGTTGCAAAGTACTGGCTCAACTTTATTTTCTTCTAGATGGACAAGTTATATCCGTTAAATTTATCATATATGTGTGCTTATCCCCGCCCCACCACTGCATTGAAATATCACTTTGTCATGTGGTAAATTCCCTTACATACTGGGATTTACTCTACTTTTTAAAATTCTACTGCTGCACTGAAATACTTAAGCCTAAAAATACTATCTACACACCTACAAAATTAAATAACTTACTCAGCTATTTGGACAAGTAAAAACCTTTTTACTTGAGATATCCAAGTAATTGAGATGAAAGAATTATTTACATGTTTTAATCTTCTACATCAAATTTAAAATTTTTTTGGTAATCTTTCATTATAGGAATTCAAATATACAGAAGGTATATAAATTTTAATTTTTCTTTAATGTCCTTATCTAGAGATAATTACTTATTTTGATGAATTTCCTTCCAATTTTGACTATATATATATATAAAATCACTGCAACACACCTATTCACCTTTCTTCAATTTTACAAGTATTTTCCAATTTAATCAGTTTTCTCTATGTTACTTTTAAATAAACATTTTTAAAAAATTAAACTAAGAAATAACTAAAACTTATAAAGTCTGGTTGTTTTTCATTGCTCGAGCACATCTGGAACTCTTCTGCATCATATCGTCTACCAGCCATTTTATTTTCAATGAAATGTGCTCAATTATTTTTCAGAAAAGAAACAAAACATGGCATGTTGCAGATAAAATTTTTTAAAACATTTATCACCAAAACGTCAATAGTTCATACAAACAGCATTAAGATCCAAAACTCAAAATCTTATTGTAGTTAGTTATAATAATAGTACCAAAAATAATACTGATAAAAAAAAATCATAGCATATACAGGTTAAAGTGCTTCATGTGAAAATTTAAACCTGAAAATGCTTATGATATATCATCAAATTTTAAAAGCAGCTAATCACAGCCGTAGAATTTATTGAATAGAGCTGACTACAAAAAAATATACAGAAAGGGGAGTATTAAACATGTAAACTAAGTATTAGATAATTTTATTCAAAAGTAGTAACTAATTTTAAAGATAGTTTTAATAGTTTCAGGTAAAAATAAAGATCTGTTACCATGAAAATATACATCCATTCCAGCTGTCTTTATACACACATGCTATACAGATATTTTCTTACATACATATTATTTAGCATATACACATTATAAATATATAGATACATAATGTATATATACTATATATAAAAGAATATACTTATATAAAAAGGAATAGAAAAAACTTTGATTTCTCTATAGAAATTATATGGAAAACATTCTTATTGGTCACAATTTACTAACAATAAACTTGTTTATTATAAATGAATAATAAATAACTATTCATAAGTCAAATTCATTTATTATTAATTTATTTATAACAGATAATTGACATTAAAGATAATATTTGATAATCTCTTCATAAAATTCTTTAGACAATTAAGTAATTTTTTCAGGATTAAAATGAAACAAACTCATGATAGCTATACTTTAATTATGGTTTAATTTACTGACATTTTCCATTGCAAAGCTACTAATCCTCATGAGTCATCAATTTTACTCTAGTTCATAGGTCCATTATGTTCTCTACATTCTTTTGTCTATTTCATATGTCCATAAAAATAAGAAAAACATTTAAAATTTTCAAAAAAGCACCATTTTTAAACTTATAAGCATTAACTCAGAAGTTCCTGCTCTACGCTCTGTACAATTTTAATATATTTCTATAATTCACTGTAGGAATAAAAATTTAGAAATAGAAGAACTGCTGATTCCACATATTAATGATCATGAGATTTGGAATATTTTTATATAGAAAATATTAAGTCACTGCAGTTGCCAAAATAAGGAACTTTATGTTGACATTTCTCAGATGATATTAATAAACCTGTTTTAGAATCTTTGGTAGACATACATTTTTCTTGCTCCCCCATTTTTTTGGTAATAGCTTCATTTCAAATTCTATTCCCCTCTCCACACACCAAACCTGTTGCTCACAGGAGCATCAGTCAGTCAATTCTGTGGGATGCCTTAAGTCTCCTAGAAATTCACTATATAAAAATCAAAGTCAATATTGGCAAAATTTACAAAGTGTGTACTAGGCATTGTACATTCATGATCTAATTTAATAGCACCTATGGAACAGATTTAAACATGAGGAAACTTAACCTTATTTAAGCAAATTGTCCAAGGTCACACAGTTATTAAGTGGAAGGGTCAGAACCCGAACCTAGGTCTATATGATTAGGAAATCTACATTAAGTCTGTACAATATTGCTTTATATCTACATACCATTTAGTTTGAAGATCCTCTGACATTTAGTCTAGTGCTACTCCACTTATAGCTCATGCAGTACCATTTTTTTTCATTTAGTACAACTAACTGCTCTCCCATTCCTTCCCATACTTGGATAATAACCACACCTATTAATAAACATACATGCTGTGAAAATAAGTTGCTCATTGCATTAATAAAGACCATTTGAGGTTTATACCTATTCTACTGACCATGATTTGAAAGGTTATTGTTACTGATTTACATTTGAAGGCTAATACACAACCCTAGGAAGAGCAGTTGTTTAATCTCCTTGCCTAACTGTCCAACATTCATTTAATAAACAATTTACTGAGTACCTACCATGTACTTCATTTAGTATTATGGTGCTTACGACACAACAGTAGAGACACAGTCCTTGAACACCTAGGAGCTTTATGGTTTACTGAGGAACAGCCCAGCAAACAGCAATTAAATACAATGTGCTAGAAGCGCAACTAGAATAGAAAATATTGTGTGGTAGTGCACAGGACTAAGTGGCTACCTCTGCCCATGGGGGAAGAAAGCATTCTTGGTGGTAGCAATAATCTAATAATCTATACAGGCAGTGAAAACAAGAAAGACCTCAGATTAAGAAAACAAGAGGTATCAGAGGCCCTAAAACAAAAAACCTTTATGTGTTATTTAATGCTGAATTATAGCACAATTCCCTAATAAATGTTAATATTTCTACATTTAACTTTCATAAATTGATAAAACTAGTCTCAGAAATGTCTTCTAAAGTTCAAATCACTTGTATGTATGAATTGTGTATAAAGTCAAAGCTTATTTTTATATTCAACCTTAGCAGCAATTTAGTCAGCCATTCCTGCTGTTCATCTTCCAGATTTCATCAGTAAGCTATGTTATTGCTTTCTTAAGTTCTCTAAAATTGGAGGAATTGTGAAGTAAAACTGCAGACTCATTCAACCACTTTTATATTAACATTTTCCCCTCCAATACTTCCTAGCTGGTTTTCTCTTTCCTATTTTGGTCTCAGCCAGACAGGACTGGTTCGGACTTCCAGAGCACTTAAGGAATTCTCCTTATTCAGTGGAATGTCACCTGGGCAATGAAGCAACATTACTTATTTTTTCCTCTCCTCCAGAGATCACGGAACCTAACTAGGGAGAAAATTAATAGATAAAACTATATTTATATCTGTAGCAGGCATGGCTACGTAAACATATCATTAGTACTATTGTCCAGTATAGGTCATTAAGTACAAAATGCTAAAATTATAAACCCATAAGAGATATTAACAGTCTTTATTACTTAGGGAAAGCAAGATCTTCAAGGTTGTTTTCTAGTAAGGAGCATCAATAGGCCATTTTCCTATTTTGAACTTACTATAAAAATTTTTTTGTTAAATTGCTATTATTCTAGAATTATAACTTTTTGTTTTCCTTAACAAAATAAGACCAGTTTATTGTAAAGAATTTGGAAGATAGAGAATACATCTACTACTCAAAGATGATTCCATCTTCCTCATTTTTCAGCTGTCTTTTTAATGTATTGTTCAAATACATTAGAAAACTAAAAGGTTTAATGAGAATATGATTTTATATATTAACAAAAATGGCAATTTAAAATTTAAAAACAAATTTGTAATTTTTGTAAGGCCTTTCAATGGAAAAGAAACATGAATGTTCTGAGTTTGCAGTACAAATAAAAGAGTTTAACCCCAAACAGAAAAATATCCCTAAAGCACATTGTTTGAGGTCAAAACATTAGCCACTACATTACATACCAGAAGGGAGTAAACTGGGTTGGGCAAAACAATTTCTGTATTTTCACAAAATGCAATTCATAAAAATCTGAAGAAGACGTTTGGAGTTTCACAAATGGAGAAAGCTAAGGAGGGATAAAAAGTCCTCTTAATATAAATTTACCACACAGCTAGTCAAGGAATTGATTGGAAGTGGCCATTAATTAGGATTTTAAGGAAGAATGGCAAAAACAGAAGGATGGAAGTCAGCAATATCTTGGATTAATATTCTTACCTTTAAGTTTATGATCAAATAAATTTGTTTGTTATATTTCCAACCCAATCAGTTTTTGAAGAATTACTTCCCTCTCTGGGAAACCTAGTCACTTTTCCCTATGCTAGCCTGGGCCTCTGGCAGATCACGACACCAAAACACCATCTTTCAACGCCTCCCCATTCAATCGAGACTGTCGCATTACCAACATCCTCTGTTTTGAAGATAGTGTATCTTTATTCCTACAACTGTGATCTCCCTCAGAGAAGAAAAAGCCCTGCTTTTGCCCTTCCAGTCTCACTCGAAGCATGTGAACACTTACAGAACCTCTTCTGCAGGGATGTCAGATTTTAAAACCCTTTGAATTACTGAGAAAGCACATTCGGAGGGAAGCTTTCCAGTGACTCCGCAGTGAGGGCCCTATGAGGGACATTCCCTCCCAAGCCTGTCTCACAGGAGACGCCTCTGCCTCCAGGGTTTTTCCTACCCTCCCGCTCCCCAGCCCCGGGGAGCTTTCCTGAGGGTAAAAGACAGTGAGGCCCTAGCCACAGAATGGGCTTTGAGGAATAGGACCTGACAACCATTGCAGACCCCGAGGAATGGCTGAAGCAATCCTGCTACCCGAAGCCCCAAAGACTCCCGAATAGGGAGTCATAATGGCCGCCCTCACTTCCAACCCTGGGACATCTCAATCCCCAGGTAGCGGGGTCGACCATAGTTGGGGAGTGGGGGTCAAGAGATCTGGAAAAATGAGCTCCTAGCCTGCGCACAGTGACAGCGGAGGCGGCCTTCACACTCTTTCTCTTCCTCCTCCCACCCCTTCTCCTATCCCCGCCAGTCGCCAGTTACCGGTCGCCTCTCACCTGCTGGGGCGCGAGGTGCAGAATCTGTACGGATCACAGACTCAGAAGCTCTGTCACTACGGGAGGGGAAGTATCCAGCCGCGGTGGGGGGCGGGTCCAACCAGTCACGCGACCTCGAGCTCCGCCCTGCCTCCCCCATCCCGGCGCGCCGCAGCTCCGGGGCTTCTATTTTTGCAGATCGTTTGAATATTAATTTTCTTGCATTAAAAGAAAAAAGTAAATTTAAGTTTTCACAAAGATTTGTTTTAAAGTGCAATGTAGAAGGCGTGGATGACAAGGGTTAAAGTGCATTGCTAAGGAAGTGACGTTAACATCACGATCTAGGGACCGGAAATGGCGATGGAGTTCCGACCCTTTGGGGCCCGTCGGTAAAATCCCAGGCTATAAGGTTTGGGCCAATCACGTGACCTCAAAACTTGAGGCGCGTTGGAGGGTAGCCAAGTTATCCGGCCGATTTTTAATTACATTAGTTTGTTTTTAAAATACCTCATTTACGTGAGTTTTCCGCAGGATTCTTTACATTTAGAAGAACCAGCTATGTAAAACCCTATTAGGAGACAAGAGCGTTTGAAGGTCACTCTGGATACTATCAACTGGGAAGAACGGGGTCCAGAACGATCTTGCTGATGTGGGACAGGAAAGGGAGGGGTGGCAAGATCCGGAATTTACCGCCAGGGCCTACCAAGCAAGCCCCACAAGTAGTGTCG
Source organism: Mirza zaza (assembly GCA_008750895.1). NCBI lineage: Eukaryota > Metazoa > Chordata > Mammalia > Primates > Cheirogaleidae > Mirza > Mirza zaza. The sequence continues at coordinate 31,195 of VSMD01004130.1, read as the reverse complement.
TAAGGGATGGGAGGAGGAGCATGCCGCCAGACGGCAGAGCCCTCCAGTAGAAAAATGGAGGTCCCAGAGAGGAGGGGGAAGGGTGCCCGGAGGCGAGCAGTGCGGCTGCGCGCGAGGTGCCGGACGCGCCGGCGCGCAGAGGGGGCGGGGTGAAAGGTCGCAGCGCGGCGGCGGGTCTGGCTGGCGGCAGCTGCGGGCGGGAGCCGAGAGCCCCGTGTGCACGTGTGGAGAAGCGTCTGCACCAGCGCGGCGGCGGCAGACACCACTGCCGCTTAGGGAGACTCAGGGCCGCGCTCGACTCTCGCGGCCTCGGTCACCCGCTCAGCTTCCTGCCCAAGGCGAGGAGGCCAGCTTGCGGGGTTAGTGGCCCGAGCTGAGGGCGCGGAGAGCTCAGGGCGGCGAGGACTACGGCGTTGATATCGGCGGTAACGACGGCCTCAGTAGGCGGGGAAAATGAAAGGGTGAGGAAGGGCAGCTGGACTGGGCCCGGCCAGAGGGGTAGAGGGTTCCAGGCCCTTTTAGAGGGAGAGAGCTGAGAAGGAAGGGAGAGAGAGCGAAGACGGCGAAGGGGGATTTCTAGGTATCTCAGGGACGGAGGCGAGGCTTGGGCTGTTGGCGGGCTGAAGGGCCAACAGAGACAAGACCTGGGAAACCCAGGATTTTGGCCCGGAGGACGAGGGTGGGTTAATCGGAGACTAGCAGCTGAGTGGGCAACAGGGAAAAGCTATTGTGAGGCGCCTGGGGCCTCTTACCTGGGAGCGGACGACCGAGCCATCGCGGCCTGCCACTCCAGGTGTAGTGGTGTGGTAGTCCTCTTCTCCAGATCCACACTCAACACTGGAACTGCCGTCTTTGACACCTTTCACTCTTATTCACGCTTGGGAGCTGTGCAGAATCCTTTGGAGAGAGAAGAAATTGGAATAAAGAGCATGGGAAGGAATATTAAGAGCTAGTGACTCAACTAGATTTGGGTTGGGTCAGAGCGAGTGGAGGAGGGGGAGAGAGCGCGATCACTGTATACTTGGGGTGCCAAAATGTTTTAGGAAGTATTATGGATCAGTAGGTGGAGCTATTGCTTCAGTAGTTCGCTATTGCCCCCGAATGCGGTGAGAGGGTCTTGGGGTTACTATGCAGCTTTCTTCAGGTGATTCGCAAAGTTAACATTCTGTCTGTCACAATTTTAGATGAAATTAGGGACTATTTTGGTTCGACTGTTTCCATTTTGATAAAATGTCTTTTTACCCTTAAGTTATATACCGTTAAAGATCAATTTCATAACAATGTCTTAAAGCATTGCCTAACTAAGCTCCGTTTTGGAAGCTAGCTTTTACCTTCCTTAGAGAAAGAAGTGAAACTTATGAATGTTAAAAGCTTTCTGAGATGCTTAGTTTTTTTCTACTGTAAGTCGGTTAAAGAATCGTAACTATGTTTTAAACTTAGTGAAGCCTTTCAAACTTGCTGTTCAGCGCCCTTTTAAGGATGAAATAAAAGTCACTTTTCAGAGTAATCTCATACTAGCTAAAGGATTTCTGTGTATCTGTGTTTGAGGTCGATGGAAAGATTTCGAGAAAGTTTAATTCATTCTTAGGTCTGTAATATTTCCTTACTCTAATTTTACTTTAAAAACTGGGTAGTCATGCTAATGTTGAATTGCATGTTTTATAATAAGAATTAAAAGTTTAGGAAACTCGAAAATATTTTCACAGTACCTGCATTATTTCCCAAGTTCTAAAGAGTTTCAATTAAGAAACTAGTTGAGGAATATAGGCAGTATTTTCTCCACTTGGATCGTGATCTAGGGATTTTGGCTATTTTGTATATGGTCCAACATACTTGTGAGTTTTGTTTTCCTGGTGGACTGCGCTCCTTATATGTGGTTGCTGTTACTCGTTTTTATATTCTCATTGCCAGATACTCAATACATATATGATATTCTGTTAAAGTAAGAAAAATGAGGCCGAAGAGTTCCCAGTGTTGAAACTGCCATGAATTTATAAAGAGGGACTCTACGAAATTATTCTGGATGTTTAGATCCAAAATCTTTGATCTAGCTCAGTCTCCATAGGGTGTAATGTTCTTTCGGGTACCTAACTTGGCAGTTGAAATGGGACCAAACAGTGATATTCACAATCTACCTTTAATTAATATACTTACGAAGCAATTATCTTTTTGTTTGGAATGGATATTTATGTGTAACCTGATTAGAGGCAGATACCTAGAAATGAGAACTGGCCAGATTTAGAGGAAACAGTTCCTGAATCTGTACCTTATGCTAACAACTATGCCTGTATGATTCCTATTACTTCTTATGATTGAGAGCTTGCGGTTGTGTTCTTTTTAACTTTAAGATGATATCATGGGAATCGTCCCTTTTACTTCCCAGATTAACTCCCAGGTAAGATGGGACTTTAAAACTTTTTTTGCTTCTAAGTCTGTATTTAAAGCACTGAACAAATTAGAACAGTATAAGTTTAAAAGATGTTAAGATCTTTGAGTTCCAAAACTTGTATCACCCTACACAGTATGGTCATTTTGATAGTCCTGACTCTTGATTTGGAATGGCTTATGAAAATGAAACAGTGGTCTGATGTGGTTTTGTACAAAATCTTATTTGCTAAGTGTTCTATTGTTTATTGAGCTAACTGAACAAAAGTTGAATAGAAATATCTAAAATCAGAAACTGCAGAACTCCCAACTCCAAGTCAATCTATTTAAATGTTTTACATTGTTGCCTATATTGCCTATCATTTTGAAACTTTTAAAACATATTTTATCTGGTTTTTCCTCATTTTTACTATGAGTACTTTTATTAGTTAGCACTAAGACATTCCATTGTATTGGCATGTATTTGCCTTTCTTCCATGGTAAATTTCCAGTTATTAACTACTGTATGTGTTTATGTGCGTGTCTAGAAGTTTGAGATCTAGAAAATGTTGCTTCCTTTTTACTGAAGTTGCTTGTTTTTGTTAATCAGGGACATTGTAGTTTGAATTTGTAGATGAATTTTTATCTGTTGTTTCTTTCTGGGGAAGATTATTTCAAGAAAAAAGGTATGCCATAGACAACCAAGACTGAGGTGGCAATGTAATTAACTAGTGTAATAGATAAAACTAAATCCATTTACCTTTCAATTGTAGTAAAGAGGTGCAAATTCCAGTAAAAATGTCTTTAACAAGATAAGAATATTATATGTGACTAAAGTAAAGATGGGACAGTAGGTAGCAATAATATAAATATAGAACAGTGTAGTGAAATATTTAAAGAAGCCATTTTGACTACATGTGACTAGAAAATAAAATTAAAAGATTCTACAGTCAAACAAAACTGAAGAACTCAGAATAATGGTTACCTCTGATAGCATGTGGACTGGGAAGGGGCACAAAGTAATTTTCTGGAATGCTAGAAACATTCTGTATCTTATCTGGGTGTTGATTGTGTGTGGGGGGGGTTGAGCTGTACACAGGATCTGTGATTTTTTTACGCTTTAATAATTAAACTTTTTTAAGGTTATAAGCCAGTCAGGCTGAAGCCACATTTGACAACTTTTATAAGCCTACAATTTATATTCCTTGCTTCTATGAAGCCAGTAATTGGTGTTTTATTGGTTGAGATAGTGAATTTTAGCAAATATTTCGTGGTTTTTTAAAACTCATGTATTTATCTTTTTATCAGATGCTTTATTATATATAACAAATACTGTGTTGAGGCGAACCATATAAAATATAACCTACCTGGACCACGGTTTTCTTAAAAAATTCAATGTGATATCCTAATATAAAGAAGAAACATAAGGAAAATAAATTATAATAAAATCTATTTCAGTATGTAATGATTTGGTATAACTATGCCACAAAGCATAAGAAGATCAAATGTTTGCATCTGTCTGTAAATTGAATTTTTTTTTTTTTTGTATAATTTAGAAAGTATATCTACTACATATATAGGTTTGTGCTTTGGTGACTCATGCTGTGTTGCCACCTGGTGTGATTTCTTCCCAGAATAGCAGACAACTTTTGGTAAAGGTCTTAATGAAAAATAATGAAGAATTTCTGGGTTGAAAAATATTTTTAAAAGTCATTCAGTAGGCCAAGCACTTGGCTATTGCATCAAAATATTAATAAATTCCCTGTTTACTATAATTTCAAACATCCTGACTGCTGTTATCTGAATATTACTGCACATGCGATTGGTAGAATGAGAAAGTGGGACTGCTGTCATTGGTCTAAATATGTATTCCTGTTATTGCAATTTATGGTCAAATTAATTTTACATTGTTGAACATTTAACTGTATTGTCAACTAAAATCTCTTCCTAAATCATGTAAAGCATTCTCTTTCAAACTCAGTTCTTTTGCCAAACCAAACCAATACTTATATTAAATTTTGCTTTGCTACTTCCTTTATTTTGGCCTGTGGAAATATTTTTGACTCCTAATTTTCTCATCCAGTTATTAAACACAGCCTATAGTAACCAGTGTTCTATCAGTAGAAGTCAATAGAAATATCCTTTCCTTCTTGGAAATGTGAATTGTATGGATTATGGTTTAATAGCTACAAAATTATATAATTGTGTTATCACCCAACCCTGCTTTTCTCTTTATCTTTCGTCTTCTATCACCTGTTGAAATCTAGTGCCTGCCTTATTGGCAAAATGTTGTGACTAGCTACAGTTGTCTGTTGAGCAGTTGAAATGTGCCTTGTGTGACTGAGGAATTCTAAATTTTAATTAAAAATTTAATTTTAAATTAAAATTTAAAAACTGATACTGAAAATCAGCTACTGGACAATTTTTAAAGGATATTTGAAACAACTTGGATATGTGAATCTACTGTAAATTTTATGAAGTGTAAATACAGATAAAAATATTTACAGGGAAAATTAACACCTAAATTGATGTATGCTATAAGAGTAATAAATTTTAATTTTAAAGTTATTCATTAATAAGTTTTATTTTACTTACATGTTGAAATCATTTGTTTTTCCTTGTTAATGTGGATGTTAAAAAATTTTTTAGTTTTTATGTGACTCCAATTGTATTTCTTTTGGGCAGTGCTATGCTAAACCCATAAAAAACCCAAAGTTGTGTAAAATATGATGTCTTTCCTTGGAATCTAGTTCCTGGATGAGTCCTGGTGCTGCAGCTCATGCCTCTGTAATCCTAGCACTCTGGGAGGTCGAGTCAGGAGGATCACTTGAGGTCAGGAGTTTGAGAGCAGCCTAAACCATCCTGACTCTACTAAAAATAGAAAAATTAGCAGGCGTGGTGGGGTGCGACTGTAATCCCAGCTACTCAGGAGGCTGAGGCCGGAGAATTGCTTGAGCTCAGGAGTTTGAGATTGCTGTGAGCTAGGCACTCTAGCCCAGGTGACAGAGTGAGACTCTGTCTGTAAACAAGTAGTTCCTAGATAATAGATGTTTCTAAAGGTTTCAATTTGTGGGCCAACACATATAGTTTATAACTGTTTATACCTCTGGTGAAGGATTCTGAGGTCACTCCTGGTTTTTGACTAAGGTGTTATAATCCAATTACCTTGTCTGCAGTAGGTGGGGAAGGAATGGTTGCAAGTATTTGTCTTTCCTGACCTACTAGTGCAATCTATATTCTGCCTTTATCATTGTTAAAAGCTATTCTTAAGGGAATATCTTGTTTTCTGAGTCTAGATGCTCCTCATCTCAGTCCCCTATAGTGCTGTAGTGAATGCTTGTTTATAAACTGCTCAGCACACAGACGTAATGATTTTTTTTTGAATAATTTCGTAGGAGTGAGTTTTTTGGATCAAAAGATACTGGCGTTTTTAAACCTCTGATATTTGCTGCCACTTGACCTCCAAAATGATAGTAGCAATTTATGCTGTCAGCAGTATATAAGAGTACCCTTCTCTCTCCAAGGGCTGATTGATTGGGAAGGGGAGGAGCACTTGGAAAAACCTTAAGAAAATGGAGGAAGAGGCCGTTTGCGTTGGCTCACGCCTGTACTCCTAGCACTCTGGGAGGCCGAGGCGGGCAGATCGCTCAAGGTCAGGAGTTCAAAACCAGCCTGAGCAAGAGTGAGACCCCCATCTCTACTATAAATAGAAAGAAATTAATTGGCCAACTAATATATATAGAAAAAATTAGCCAGGCATGGTGGCACATGCCTGTAGTCCCAGCTACTTGGGAGGCTGAGGCAGGACGATCGCTTGAGCCCAGGAGTTTGAGGTTGCTGTGAGCTAGGCTGACGCCATGGCACTCTAGCCCCGGCAAAAAGAGTGAGACACTGTCTCAAAAAAAAAAAAAAAAAAAAGGTAAATGGAGGAAGACATTGTGGCTGCCATTTCAGCCATGAGTGGTATAAATTTCCGTTTTTTGGGGGTACATTCCATACATTGATAGTTTCCTTACAACTTGGTTTTGAGTAAATATTAACATATCACCCTAATTAGTTTTACTTTGCTGATGAGGTAATAAATGGCATTCCCTGCCCCCCTTTTTAAAACCACTTTTTTACTGGTTATTTATATATCTTTGTGACTTGCTTATTTGTATAATTTACAAATAAGTCACAGAGTTTTTGTGGGGTATTGTTTGCCTTAACTTTGAATTACAAAACAATCAAGAGATCATGTTATTTAGAAAATGGGGTTGAGACATTCAGATTAGTGAATATTGTCCACATGTTGCCTGTGTTTGGGGCCCACATCATTTGAAAGAAAATTTTTTGCATGTGGGAACTTGTTGAACAAGGGTAAGCAATGAAAATATTTTGTACTTGGGAGCATTTTAAACTTTTCCTTTCCAGAAAAGGTATATTTGCATTTCCACCTTCTAGTCTATGTAGTTTATTATTTATCTTAAAAAGGAAACTAACTGTAATGCAAAAAGCATTGAACTAAAAGCAACCAAGTTTTAGTTCTGTGTGCCACAAATGATAGTAGGGTCACTGATAAGTTTCTTGACCTCTAGGCTTTGGTTTCTTTGTCTTTAAAGAGAATGACTTGAATCTGAACAGGAACTCATACACGCCAGTTTTAATCAGTTAATGGTATCTAGTCTGTTGATAGCTTTGATGAGTTCTTAGACTGCCAAAAAAAGGGAGGCAGGGAGGATACTATTGCTGATACCTACCATGACTGCTGTGGCATGTGTGTCATATGTTAGCCATTCCTGATCTCTGTCAGTGCTAACTTTCCATGATACCAAGAAACAAAACCTTGGAGTTATATTTGAATTGTTTTCATTTAATCTGCTTTCTTCAATTTGCTGTTTTATACATGCCTGCTCTTCCAACCTGCCCCCTTATGACACTCTTTTTTATAGCTACCTAACATGCCTACTGAGCCAACCAATGGATTCTCATTTAATCTTCTCAGTATCTCTGTAAAGATGGTATGTTATCTATAATTTAATAAAAAGAACAGGTACAGAAGTAAGCCAAACAGGAAAGAGCTTGGTGGGTTCTCAGATTTTTGAGTAGTTTTGTATGACCCAAAAACTGGGGGGAAAGGGGACTAGACTAGTGGCCACTGGTCTAGTTATTATAGCCATAGCTTGGTGATAGAGAGCTTTGTATTGTATATATGTAGTATTATATGCAGCTATCGAAAGATTTTAAGCAGAGAAGTAAAGCAATCAGGTTTGTGTTTTAGAAAGATGATTCTGATTGCGTTGTGGTGGAGTTATCTCCCTGACTCTAGTGTTCTTCTTCATTAGGTTCTTAGAATTTGGACTGAAATTGCCTGAACCATAGTGCTAAGAGAAAGGGTATAGGAACAGGTTATGAAGATATTTGAGGGAGCAGAATTAAAAGGGATTAAAATAGGACATAAGGATGCATCTAAAACTAAATGTCAGTATTGGGTGAATTATAGAGAATAGTGGTAGATGCTTTTTTCAACACACTTTTGGGTGTGTTGAATTTGAGATTCTTGTGGAGATCACTAGTAAGCATTCAGAAATATATGCCTAGATTCAGAGATTTGTAAATAAAAATATCATTTAGGTGGTCATTAATTAGGAAAAGCCATAGCTGGGAAGGAGCTTTCCTAATTGAATACATGGATGACAGTAGAAAAAAATTTTCAGAGAATAATTTGTTCTTTTTAGGTTATAATTGACTAGATTTTATCTGTGTATTTAGCATTAGTAACCAACCAAATGATTGCTGAATTTTTTTCACCTCTAAGTATTACAGTCACACGATTTGGCAAGCTGGTCTGCCCCACCACTACAGTTTTGATTCCTGCTAAACCTGTAAAACAGGACTGTCAACCAAGGACAAACCTCCCCCCAACCCCATGCTCCTCTACCCCTTCCTGATTATTGGTAATGTCTGGAGATGCTTTCCGTTGTCATAACGGGGTGGGGAGAGTTCTGACACCTAGTAAGTAGAGACTAGAGATGTTGCCAAAACATCCTACAATGCACAGGAAAGCCATCCACAACAAAGAATTTTCCAGCCCCAAATGCTTTAGTATTTAGTAGTATTTAGCTTTAATAGTATTGAGAAACCCTGCTGTAAAATCTAGATGAAATGGGAGAGCCCATCAATTATATTGAGGATTTTAGAGATTCTTGGGTTTGCTGAAAGTTTAGTAATTTCTTGAACTTGTTGAGGTCCTGCCCCTAATTAAGTCTTATAGTTTAGAAGAGGTAAGGTATAAAAAGAAACGCTTAAGGCAGTGCAGAGTTATGCCTTGGAAGGGGAGAAACAGACCGAGCATGGTGGTTCATGCCTATAATCCTAGCATTCTGGGAGGCCAAGGCAGGAGGGTCCTTTAAGCTCAGGAGTTTAAGACCAGCCTGAGCAAGAGCAAGACTTCGTCTGTACCAAAAATATGAAAAGATTGCTGGTGGTAGTGGCACACACCTGTAGTCCCAAATACTCGGTGGGGGTTGGGGGGAGCTGAGGCAAGAGGATTGCTTGAGCCCAGGAGTTTGAGGTTGCTGTGAGCTAGGATGATACCACTGCACTCTAACCAAAGTGAAAGAGTGAGACTGTCTTATAAAAGGAGGAGGAAAAACAATAAAATAGTTCATATGAGGTAGAAATCACAGTGGGTGACAGGTTGAGGCTTCATGAGCAGTGAGTATTTAAGCTGTTATTTGATAAATTCTGAGTGGGCTTACTTTTAGGTTGAAGGAATTCATTCTCTAGAGGAATCCCTCTTTCATGTAATTTTCTTGAAGCAAGAGTTTAGAACCAGATTACTGCCAGCTTAGAAAAAATTACCTACTCTCCAGCCCCTTGAAATTTTTAAATCAAAGGACCATGAGCATACTTTGATCCTTGCTAAAAAATGCTTTGAGATTTATGCAAATGTACTTATCAGCACACATCAGAAAAAAACGTTTCCCTATAGATCTCTCTCCTTTTTAAAATAACCTTGAAGAGTAAAGATGACTCCTTTGAGGGAACATGGTGTAGCGGCTCTTACACAATAGCAGAAGTTCATGGATACAGGCCTGATTCTGGCTTTATTGATAACCGTCTGTATAACTATAGGCACATTTGTCTTGGGGTTTCAGTTTTGTCATCTGTAAAATGAAGACCCAGTCTAGATCAAATACTGCACAAAAAACGACCAAGCAGGTAAAATTTTGTGCCAAGGTGCACTTAATACCCATTAAAAGTATAAATGGGCTTTAAGCTTTTTCTATACTTCATTTTCACTTTTTGCTATATAACTTTAAAAGTCACATTTTGGACCAGGCAGCATGTGCCTGTAGTTCTACCTACTCTAGAGGCTGAGGTGGGAGATCGCTTGAGCCAGGGAGTTGGAGGCCAGCCTGGGCACCATAGCAAGATCCCTGTTTAAAAAAAAAAAGTCACACTTCTATGGAGTCATGTCCCCATCTTGTGGCCTTTCAGAATATTGCTACTAAGTTTGCTTTTAATATTATGGGCATAACTGGCATTACCTTTGGTAGCTAAAAATTTTTGAGTGCCTTTTTAAATTTCTTTTTATTTTATATTTTTAAGAGATGAAGTCTTGGCCGGGTGTGGTGGCTCACACCTGTATTCCTAGCACTCTGGGAGGCCGAGGAGGGCGGATTGCTCAAGGTCAGGAGTTCGAAACCAGCTTGAGCAAGAGCGAGACCCCGTCTCTACTATAAATAGAAAGAAATTAATTGGCCAACTAACATATATATAGAAAAAATTGGCTGGGCATGGTGGCACATGCCTGTAGTCCCAGCTACTTGGGAGGCTGAGGCAGAAGGATTGCTTGAGCCCAGGAGTTTGAGGTTGCTGTGAGCTAGGCTGACGCCATGGCACTCACTCTAGCCTGGGCAACAAAGCGAGACTCTGTCTCAAAAAAAAAAAAAAAAACCATAAAACTTATTGTAACCTTGAACTCGTGGGCTCTAAGTGATCCTCGTGCCTCAGCCTCCCAAATTGCTGGGATTATAAGCGTGAGCCACTGTGCCTGGGTTGAGTGTTTGATGTTGCTGTGCTAAAATTTAGCATGATTATCTCATTTTATCACACTGTTTGTTTTATAAGCCAAGGGTACTACTACCATATTCTAAGCCCAAAGATAACAAATATGAAATTTGACTGAATAACAAACTAATTTTGTGGTGTTGACACAAATTAATAGCTAATGGGCTCTATAAAGAGCAGGCTAGTAGCTGCATTTTCACATCTATGGACTCTGTGGACTACTAAGTGGGCACTTTGCAATTGTTCTTATTTATGTCACAGTCTATCCCACTTTTAGTTCCTTAGTCTAAAAACTTTGGTTTGTAGATGCTTTGGAGTTTGTTTGTTATAGATTTGAAAAAGAAGAAAAAAATAGCATGTCAAATGAGTTTATTTGAACTAAGAGAATCATTTGGTTTCTTTAATAACTGCTGTCTTCAATTCTCTGTAGTTAAGGTTGTAAACTCTAGTGCTAACAGGGGCCAAGCAGATAAGGTAAATTAGTAAAGCAAGAGAAGCTGTAAATTTAGGCTTTATGAAAAATCTTCTCATTTAAATATTTGCAACCAACTTAAACACAAGAAAGAAAAACTATGGGTCAAATAGATGTGACTACATGGCTGATTTAACTTTTAGGCCAGCAATTTGGGGCTTATCTACAGAGTAAAGGTCTTAAACTACCGATAAGATAGTCTACATTGGTAAAGTATATTGGAATCTTAGCAGAAGTAAGCAAGCAGTGTACTGGTCTACAACCCAGGTTTTAGAGTCACAGCTCCTCTATATTAGCTGTGTTACACATATAATAAAGCTAAGGTATACTTTCCTGTACTACTTGTATAGGGGGAATTATTTGCATTTTAAGTGAAACCCCTTCTGATCATATGGCATATTTTTTCCAGTTACCTATTCCACTTCTCTATACCCATCATTAACCTCTATTTCCTTCCCAGATTTCTCAGATTTAGAAATGTATACACATGCAGTGGGAAGTTTACTTTAGCTGAGTGTTAAATTTGGATGTTTTACATAACAACATTAATTACAAAAGTGAAGATTCCAAAGTGGGACTTCAGAGTCTGAATTTTTAACTTGCAAGGTTATCCCTTTATAACCCGGTTGGGAATCCACTTTATGACACTACTTTATGACACCACTTTATGACACTACGGGTTTTTAGTGATGTGTTATAAAAGGAATTCTTTTATGTAAAAAGTCTAAGTGCATTCCCTCTACAGTCTAGTTGTTTTTATCTATTTAACATTAGCATTGCTTCCATTCACATTGGGTAACATTTAAACTGCATTATTTAAGTAAATTTTTTAACTTGCTTATTCTTACCTTAACCCTTTGCACTCGCTTGCTTTTTTCTCACCATCCACTTGACATTATCCACACTCAACATCCGAGTGCAAAGGGTTAAAAGTGTTTGACACTATTTTGATAGGAAAAAAAAGCAGGATATGTAAATATTTACAACAAAGGCAAAAACTATGACAGACTAGCCTGAGACTACTGAATTTGGAAGAGGGGGTGGTATGTATACGAATGGAAGGCTCATTCTCATCCAGCTCTTATTCTATGTTTTTTCTATAAATCGAAGGCTTGGTACAGCTGGAGATTGAGAAGTTGCAGTTTGCTAAAGGCTTAAAGGTCTTGGTTCCTTTTACTTGTTCTTTCCAACAGTAATGCATAAATAAGGCATCAGTTGCTTTCTACTGTGAATTTCAGTGTCAAAAATAACATGTTTGCAAAGTACTACAGCTTGTGTCTATGTAATGAGTAATTTTTTTAACTTTGTAGTGGAATTTCAAACACAAATGAAAATAAACAGTATAATGAACCCCATCATCCAACTCCAGAAAGTAGGATGGATCAGTCCACATGTTATTTTATCTTTGCCTGACCCACACTTTTCCCTTTTTCTTTTTAGCTGGAGCATTTCTAAGGAAATCCTAGGTATAGTATCCTACTCTGCCTGTAAATATTTCTGTATGAATCTTTAACCTACATAGAAGGACTTTTTAAAAAATACAATTTCAATACCTAATATCATCTTATGATCTAATACCTAGTCTATATTCAGTTTTTTCCTGTGTCTCCTAAATGTCTTTTTAAAATAATCTTTCACATCAGAATCCAAAAAGGTCCACAAACTACAATAATAAGACAAGTAATCCAATTTAAAAGTAGGAATTATTATGGATTAAATTAGTGTAAGAATTCTAAGTTTTTTCCTAGGCCTAGGCCATAGGAAAAATAAATAGACATTTCACCAAACAAGTGGCTAACAACCATACAGAAAGGTACTCAGCATCATCAGTCATTAGAGAAACGCACGTCCTAGGAGATATCATATCACACCACTAGAATGGCTGTTAACAAAAAGGCAATAAAAAGTGTTGGCAAGGATATGTAGAGACACTGGAACCCTAAATGTTATTGATAGGAATGTAAATGTAGCCTATCAAGAATATTACAAGGATGAGGTGGGAGTATCGCTTTAGCCCAGGCATTGGGAGGCTACAGTGAGCCATAATCATGCCACTGCACTCCAGTATGAGTGACAGAGCGAGACCTTATCTCTAAAATAAGAAATATTACAAGGAAAGAAATCCAAATATGTCAGAGTAAGCCTTGTGATATCATTTGAACAAAAACTTGAAGGAGGCATGAGTAATCTGTGGCCAAGAGTGGAGAGTCCGTGCACTGACATAGGAAAAGCTGCAGATTAAGCACCAGTTGGGGATCAGAACTTTAGTTCTCAGTATGTTTACTTTGAAGTGTCCCGTAGACATGCTTTGGATCTAGGAGTTGTAGTACAAACTGGCTAAAGTTTTAGGAATGTATCATTGCTATTTTGTTCATGTTTTACCTTCTGTTTAGAGTGCATCTCTTGTCCTCCCACAAAACAAACTCCTAGTTATCCTTTAAACCTAATATTCTAATATATTAAAAATGGAGGGTCACCTCCATTAGAATGGTAACGTGCCATTCTAATATTATTTCCGCACTTTGTGTACATAAACTACTAGCACATTATATTGTATATACTTGTCTTTCTTACTAAGTGTAAACTCCTTTGCATTCCAGTTACTTAGCGCATAGGTGTTCAAATATTTATTGGACTAGAACTGATTTATGCTTTGAATAGGCAACTCTACTGTGTTCATAGGCCTTTAGAAAAATTTAGATTCACTGAATTCTTTTTCTTCTTTTTTCTTTCCTTTTCCTTTTTTCTTTCCATTTTTGGAGACACACACACTTGCTCTGTAGCCCTGGGTAGAGTACAGTAGTGTCATCGTGGCTCACAGCAACCCCAAACTCCTGGGCTAAAAGATCCTTTTGCCTCAGCCTCCCCAGTCGCTGGGTGTACAGGTGCGTACCACCATGACTGGCTGATTTTTCTATTTTTAGTAAAGATAGGGTCTCGCTCTTGTTCAGGCTGGTCTCCTGAGCTCAAAAAATCTTCCGGCCATGGCCTCCCAGAGTGTTAGGATTACAGGTGTGAGCCACCACGCCTGGCTAAGCTCTATTCTTAGATTAATTTTCTAGTAGAAACTTTGGACTTTTTTTTAACTTAATTTTTTGGTTCTTTTAACTTCTGAAAACTTTTTGGTTGTTTACAATCAAATCATGTTCTCATGTTCTTGACAATTCTACATATCGCTGTGCTTATGCCTTTAATACTACACGTTCTTTGCTAAATTATATTTACAAGTTGATATTACTATGATATATTTAGAATATCCATGTCTTAAAATAATTTGGAGCTAAGTGATCAGGATTACAGAAGTATTCTATTTCACATCATGTTGATGAGAGTTAAACTATATTTGAACCTGAATTTTTGCTGACAAAGTTACATTTAATGGATGCTTTGAAATTATTTCTAGCAAGTTCTGACAGTCTAGCAAGAATCAACTTGATTAATTTCTCAAACAGCTACCAAGCTATTTATAATATACCAGATCTATTTAAAACACATATGCATAGAAAAAATATTGGAAGAGTATATCAACAAAATTACTTCTGGTTGTTCTAACAGGATATTTTTATTTCTTAAGTCATTTCTTTGATGTACTTTTTTATTTTTTTATTTTTTTGAAACAGAGTCTCACTTTGTTTCCCTGTGCTAGAGTGCCATGCCTGTCAGCCTAGCTCATAGCAACCTCAAACTCCTGGGCTCGAGCTATACTCCTGCCTCAGACTCCCAAGTGGCTGGGACTATAGGCATGTGCCAGCTAATTATTTATATATATATATTATTTATTTATTTTTAGTTGTCCAGCTAATTTCTTTCTAATTTTAGTAGAGACGGGGTCTCTCTCTTGCTCAGGCTGGTCTGGAACTCCTAAGTTCAAATGATCCACCCGCCTCGGCCTCCCAGAGTGCTATGATTACAGATGTGAGTAACCACACTCGGCCTTCTTTGATGTACTTTTTTTTAAAAAAAAAAAAAATCAAGATGTGTGGCCGGGCAAGGTGGCTCACGCCTGTAACCCTAGCACTCTGGGAGGCTGAGGCTGGCGGATTGCTCAAGGTCAGGAGCTTGCAACCAGCCTGAGCAAGAGCGAGACCCCCATCTCTACTAAAAATAGAAACAAATTAATTGGCCAACTAATATATAGAAAGAATTAGCGCGGCATGGTGGCGCATGCCTGCAGTCCTGGCTACTCGGGAGGCTGAGGCAGAAGGATTCCTTGAGCCTAGGAGTTTGAGGTTGCTGTGAGCTATGCTGACGCCATGGCACTAGCTCTAGCCTGGGCAACAAAGTGAGACTCTGTCTCAAAAAAAAAAAAAACCAAGATGTTTCTTTTTAGTTAGGTGGGGAAAGATTAAGCCACCTATTTTCTAATGATTCAATAGTATTTTGTCTATTTAGGCTTGATCTGCCCATCCTCATGGGAATATTTTTTAGTAGTTAATTTGTTAGACTCAAGCTAACACAGTGCACTGTAACCACCTTTTCTTCCTATATGAAGTCAAATACCTGGTTATTAACCTTTCAAAAATTGTAAATATGCTTGAAGCCTAGTAATTATCCAGAAATCATTCTTAAAATTTAAAAAATCTCAAGTTCTTTCACTTATAATTTAGAAGCTTGACTTCCTAGGTTCTTAAATTACTCTGTATTATTGTTTACAATTATACTTCATAGTGTATTTTTTTAAAAACAGACTAAGATTTTTTTTTTAAGTGGAATGGAGTAATTTTTAAGTGATAATGCTCTAAATATAATCCATGTAAATTATACTAGATGTAAAATAAATTATTGTACCCAATTTGTGGCACTGTGGTAAATTTAAGAGCAGTGTAGGGGAGATGTGATCTCTATTTCAGGATTTTAAAGTATCCTATATTTTACAGAATAACACTACCTGCAGATTTTTACAAAAAATGTGTAGTAGACAATGGGGAAGTAAACCCAGTGTGTTTTAGTAAGAAAAAGGTTTTGGGCAAAATGTCATTTACTGCAGCCTTAAAGAAGAAAAACCAGGGTGTGCTTTAAGATGAAGAGGGAGGAGGGGGAGTTCCGTAAGTGAGATGTAACCTACTTAAAGATGACAGGAATCTCACATAGAATTCATTATAGTTGTTAATGCTTGAGAGAAGGCCATATTTATTCAAGTGGCTAGAAATGGGAAGGAACTATGACAAGAAAATCTTTTTTTTTTTTACTCCGTTTTGCATTTTTAACCTGTGTGGCTGCTAGGAAACTCTTAAAGATTTTAAGAAAACGTTTAAGATATGCAAGGATGATTAGTCATAATAAGTAATACAAAAACACTGGCATAAAAATTAAATAATTGAGGCAGGAAAGCTAAAGTTCCAAATGAGTTAAGCCTTTCAAAATTGCCAACTATGACATAAAGGGCACTTTGCACTATCTTTTGTGTTCCTAGTACAGACTACTTAAATAGGAGATAAACTTTCCTCTCAATTTTTGTTGCTGACTCCTTAGCAAGGAGCATGTTCTCCAAACTGAACATTACAGAGTAATACAGTTTAGAGAATTGTAGTATAAGATAAAATACTACATCATATTTGCCTCTATCCGGATATATCAACTTTGGAAATTTCTTCCATTTTTCATTCTCTGGGTCATTCTTTTATAATCTGTAATTGTTGCTGCTATTTTTTAAAAACAGGGTTTTGATTGTCTGAATTTTAACATTTTAGAGAATACTATTTTAAAAATCACAATTTCTACACATTTTTAAAATAACCTTTCATTTTTCTGTGTCAACAAAAATGGGATCTGTGGTGAAGGAGAAGGCAGAGAGAGAAAAAAAGTTGGATCTATAAATATAGTTGGAAAGTATTTTTTTCCTCCACAAAACAATGTATTTGCATCTTTTTGTGGTGATAAAGTAGATGTAGCATGCTTTATTTAACCAGTCCTGTGTTAGTGGACACTTAGATTATTCTTTTCTTTTTTTGCTATTATGAAAGTGTGGTAATGAACATTCTCATTTATTTAATCATTTTTCCAAGATATTTTCATAAACAAATATGATGGAAATGATTTTTAAAGTGCCTTGTTTGCATTTTGCTGCTGTTGCTCTATTGCTGATATGATCCGAACCCAGCACTTGAGTGGGTAGGACCTACGTAGTTTTCTGGCTGCTTAGTTGACATAATAATGCTTAATTTTTGAATTCTTGATTTTTATTTTGATTTGGTGCTCTGTTTTTGCCACCCACTTAAAAATCTTGTTTTAGAAGGCAAATGATGTATATAATAGGCAACTCTCTATTAATGATAGTGTTGGCAGTAATAGAAAGAAAAAACATAGAATGCTGTCAGGTTTGCCTTATCACATTTGATAAGCCTAATTTAGCTTGCAGTAATGAAATTGACTTGAGCTATTAAGAATTCCTTTTGTTGACATCTCTGCCAGCATAACAACTTTGTTATTATTAGTCTGAAACTTTTTAGCTTTAATCTTTTTTCCCATGGGACCAGTTGTTTTGATTACATGTGGTTTCCTAGAAATGCTACTGTTGCATTTTTGATTGGTAGTTTTCATGCAGGGATGTTTTTCAATGTGTAGATTTCCTTGTTTACAGAAATTCTGGTTCTGAAAGTGTGGGTGAAGGGTATGTGTCCAGGCTTATGAATTTTGAACACCACATCTATGACTGATACAGGTGGTTCCTGGACCACTGTTCTCAATGGGTAGAATGCACGTGATTATTGCATACTTGGATTATTTTCTTAGAATAAATCACTAGAAGTAGGATCGCTTGGACAAAAGAGGTGTAATTTTTAGGCTTTCGATACATAGTGCTAGATTGTCCTAAAGAGATATTGTATCTACTTACATCCCATCTGCAGGGTGTAAAAATATGCTACCCTCTTGCCAATGTTAAGTATCATGAGTCTTTTTTCATCAGTAATAGGTGGATTTAAATTTTTTTGAACTATAAACTAGAAGGAAAATTTTGGCATTTAACGTAGAATATTATTCTGGCCTTAGTATTTGTTGTGTGCTGTTATTTGTCCCTAAATGTGTACAATTATATGAAAACTATGAATAGAATTTGGATTAAATGGCTGGCGGGATTTTCTTACAAATGGCTGGTGGGATTTTGCTTATATATTTATAGGAATATAACGTCACTATGAAAGGGTTGGGTTTGTCAGTCATGTGAAAAAGACTTGGTATCCTTTTGATATGTCATTTTAGCAAATTAAGCCAATTATATTTTATTGAGTACGTTTTGATTTGTTCCAGTAGCCGGATCGAGCTGGGAGATGTAACACCACACAATATTAAACAGTTGAAGAGATTGAACCAGGTCATCTTTCCAGTCAGCTACAATGACAAGTTCTACAAGGATGTGCTGGAGGTTGGCGAATTAGCAAAACTTGGTATAATATGTTTTTTTCTCTCTTCATTTGTTTGTGTTCTTGAACCTTTGTTTTTAATATTAGAGCAGAAAGAGTTAACTGATTTAGTCTCCATATTTTACAGGTGAGGAAATGGAGGTGGTCTATGTTCTAAGAAAAATGTCAGAGAAATCAAAATTTCAAAAGGAAATGCTAAGTGTTCTTTATTATTTAGTGTATGCCTGTGTGTTTTCACTTATTTAGCTGTACTCTAGAGGAGGCTTCCCTAAAACAGTGTATGATTTTTGAGGCCTCTGATACTCACAAAGGAGCTGATAAAATTTAATGTTGATAGCAACAGTCTAGTCCTTTAGAAGGAAAGAGTGTTAAATAAAATGTATTATTCTGTCTCTTTATATTTTCCATGGCAGCCTATTTCAATGATATTGCTGTAGGTGCGGTATGCTGTAGGGTGGATCATTCACAGAACCAGAAGAGACTTTACATCATGACGCTAGGATGTCTGGCACCTTACCGAAGGCTAGGAATAGGTAAGATTATTTGTGATTGTTTTACTTCTTCAAGAAAGCATAAATACATTGTTAATGTATCTAATCTAGTAGGTCAAGTTCTTTCTTTTGGGGAATACTGGGAAAGGGTTACTGAATACATAAAATAAGGTAAAAAATAACTAGTGTTTATTTATTAACATAATTGAATTGGAAGCCCTACATAGATTTGTTAATCACATCCCCTTTTGCTTTTTGTGTATTTCTGCTACCTAGAAGTGCTTGTATAAAAATGTTAATTTTCTTTCTTTTTTTGTTTTTTTTGAGACAGAGTCTCGCTTTGTTGCCCAGGCTAGAGTGAGTGCCGTGGCATCAGCCTAGCTCACAGCAATCTCAAACTCCTGGGCTCAAGCAATCCTCCTGCCTCAGCCTCCCAAGTAGCTGGGACTACAGGCATGCACCACCATGCCTGGCTAATTTTTTCTATATATATTAGTTGGCCAATTAATTTCTTTCTATTTATAGTAGAGACGGGGTCTCACTCTTGCTCAGGGCTGGTTTTGAACTCCCGACCTGGAGCAATCCGCCCGCCTCGGCCTCCCAAAGTGCTAGGATTACAGGCGTGAGCCACCGCGCCCGGCCAAAAGGTTAATTTTCTGATAACAGTTTTAAACATACAGTTATTGTAGAGAGAGAACAAAATTTTGGAAAATAAGGATGTTTATTGTATACCTTATAAATTCTATTAAGACACAGTAGCTAAGATAGCAGATGGATAGATGTGTAATTTAGGGGTTAATTTGTGAAATTACTTATTTGTTGTTTATCTTATTAATAGGAACTAAAATGTTAAATCATGTCTTAAACATCTGTGAAAAAGATGGCACTTTTGACAACATATATCTGTAAGTAAAACGATATTTAATGTTCTTATCTAAAGAGTTTAATTAATTGACAGTACAAATCTTTACTGGAAACTTTAAAATCTGGTCATTTATTTCACTGTGTCTTTGTTTTTTTTGTTTTTTTTGAGACAGAGTCTCACTTTATTGCCCAGGCTAGAGTGAGTGCCATGGCGTCAGCCTAGCTCACAGCAACCTCAAACTCCTGGGCTCAAGCAATCCTGCTGCCTCAGCCTCCCAAGTAGCTAGGACCACAGGCATGTGCCACCATGCCCGGCTAATTTTTTCTATATATATTAGTTGGCCAATTAATTTCTTTCTATTTATAGTAGACATGGGGTCTTGCTCTTGCTCAGGCTGGTCTCGAACTCCTGAGCTCAAACGATCCGCCCACCTAGGCCTCCCAGAGAGCTAGGATTACAGGCTTGAGCCATCGCGCCCGGCCTCACTGTGTCTTTGGAAACACCATGGAAGTAGTTGTTATAGTTGTTACAAATTATAGGTAGTTTTGTGGGGTTTTTTGGTTTTTTGTGTTTTTTTTTTTTTTTTTGAGACAGAGTCTCGCTTTGTTGCTCAGTCATCAGCCTAGCTCACAGCAACCTCAAACTCCTGGGCTCAAGCAATCCTCCTGCCTCAGCCTCCTGAGTAGCTGGGACTACAGGCATGCACCATGCCCAGCTAATTTTTTCTATATATATTAGTTGGCCAATTAATTTCTTTCTATTTTTAGTAGAGATGGGATCTCGCTCTTGCTCAGGCTGGTTTTGAACTCCTGACCTCGAGCAATCCGCCCGCCTCGGCCTCCCAGAGTGCTAGGCCCTCAGCCATATTATTTGATAATTCATTTTGGCAATGGGAGAGATTAAATTGTGCAGTGTTATTTTGGGGAGTAATTAAGAAAGCTCAAATTTTTTATTTTCAAAATATACCTTGTTTTTCATCAGTCAAGGGAAGGATATGTTCAGGTTTTGAAACTCTAGTCTTTTATTTTTCATCATTTTTTTTTTCTGTATGTTTATATGGCCTTCAAGTCATTACTATGGTTATTTATCCATTATTTTTATTTACAGGAATCTTTTCTCCCTTTACAATAAAAAATATGATAGGGCAGATTACTTTGCCCTTTGTTTACTTCAAGAATAAACACTGTTACTGAGCTTTCTAATCTTAGCCAGCTATCTTGCAAATGTAAGAATTAGGTTAAAAGTATTAAAATTGTCATGAAGAGGTTTTCAGGAAACAAGTACCTGATCTTTGTTGATTACTGGTAATTGTGAAGAGAATGTAATAAATGTCTGCAATATCCTAATTCCAACTAATTTGGAACTATCTGTAAAGAACACTTAAAAGAAACCTTAATTTTAATTTTTTTTCTGATACTTTTATATCTCAGGCATGTCCAGATCAGCAATGAGTCAGCAATTGACTTCTACAGGAAGTTTGGCTTTGAGATTATTGAGACAAAGAAGAACTACTATAAGAGGATAGAGCCTGCAGATGCTCATGTGCTGCAGAAAAACCTCAAAGTCCCTTCTGGTCAGAATGCAGATGTACAAAAGACAGACAACTGAACAAATAACAAATGAACTTTCTTGCACTTGCTTGTCGCCAAATAAAAGAGAGGCCCATTGATTTTTTCCCCCCTCTTTCTTTTAAAGCTTTTTCTTCT
Source organism: Mirza zaza (assembly GCA_008750895.1). Classification (NCBI taxonomy): domain Eukaryota; kingdom Metazoa; phylum Chordata; class Mammalia; order Primates; family Cheirogaleidae; genus Mirza; species Mirza zaza. The sequence continues at coordinate 9,881 of VSMD01004130.1, read as the reverse complement.
CCTAGTTCTTGTTTTTCCTTCTTTTCTTTTCTTTTCCTCCAAAAGTTTAAAACTTTCAAGGACTTTAAAAATTAATCATGCTTGGATTGTTTTAGTTCTCTTATTTTTGTGAGGTGGTTCGATTGAAGGAAGGAGAAGGTAGAGCTGTTTGATTTCATGGTTAAGATATATGGTCCCAAAAAGTTGGGTGTCAAATAATTTCAAATTTTTTAGCTGTTTTTTTTTTTTTAATGTCCTGCTTTCACATTGAAGGGCAGAGCCTACAAAATATTGTATATTTCAAAAGGCAAAAAGAAGCAGCAGCAATATGTTGTTCTCTAATTAATAGACAAGTTTAGTGTGTTTGTGGTACTTTGGATTTTTTAAGATTTTTGTGGGATACAAATCCCTAGACATTGCCTTCACTCCTCCTTTAGTCCTTCTGAGCACTCACTCAGAAGTTGGACCATTGTTATCCTTGTAAAAATACTAAGCTTATTTTGATTTTTTTTTTTAAGCAATTATTTCTTCTCTTCTTGCTGGTGGGTGGGGCAGTTTGGGTAGGTAGTGTTATACTTTGGTCTAAGTATTTGAGTTAAACTGCTTTTTTGCTAATGAGTGGGCTTGTTGTTAGCAGGTTTATTTTTCCTGCTGTTGATTGTTACTAGTGGCATTAACTTTTAGAGTGTGGGCTGGTGAGATTAATTTTTTTTAATATCCCAGCTAGAGATATGGCCTTTAACTGACATAAAGAAGTTTTTGGTGATTTAATTTTTTTCTCCTGTCATTTTTCTTCAATAAACCCAACAATAGTTAGTCTAACCTTAAAATGGTTGATGTCCTTATAGGTCACTACCCCTAAATAAACCTAAAACAGGTGTTTTATCTTGGACATAATTAAAAAATACCTACAAGGAAGCTTAGATGGACTTGTGGCACAATAAATGCATTAAATGTCAACTAATGCAGGCTGTAAAAAGTGTGGCCACTGAGCGTTTGGTTATAGGAAAGCATATCTAGACAGTATTTTTGAGAATAACATAGCTATTGCTTATCTGTTGGAGAACATCCCGGAGTTTACACTGTGTGCCTACAATATTGAGTTTAAGGATTTGGGGTAAGGGGAATTATTAAACATGTAGAAGTATAAAGTATTAATAGTGCAGATGTCACTGCGACCTTCTGTACTGACAGTACTGATTTATGCCAAGATCATTTTCTGGCGCGTGGGGATTATCTTTGACAGGTTGCTAACTTTTTGTAAGATAGAAACATCTGAAATATTCATGTTTTCTTCACATAGTCCCATCTCCAATATTTAGAAATTTTTAAATTACCAGTACTGATGGCCCAAGAAATATCTCAATTACACTTTAAAACAATGCATGGGCTTGAGTTTTCTGTCATTAGACTTTAAAAGAAAGTTTGATTCATAATATTTATCCTCTTATGTAAAACTTTGGTGTAAAAGTCTCCTCTCCAAATATGTTAAATGACAGAATTATTTTATGAAATGTTTATGCACACTTTATAACCTTAAGTTTTTATTTGAGAATGTGAAAGTACAAAGTACATAGACTTCAGCAGTCTTGAGTGCCAAGAATAACACAGAAGAATAAGATAGTTGATATAGGGTTCTAATCTTAAGATGGTAAAATGTAGACAGACCATGCTGGTTTTTTGGGTATCAGTTTCTTAAACAGTCCAAACCTAAGCTTAGAAGAAAAGTTCAGTGTTGAGCACCTTTACCTTCATAGATAAGCTTCAGCTTGCTCTTGCCAAGAGAATAGTGCTTGAGTTACAGAAGGCGTAATTAGTTCGAAGAATTCAGCCTTTTTGTAAACTTTCAAGTTATCAAAATAGATTTTGATATATAAATGAGTTTTCTGAGATGACACTGCCTCAATTTCTATAACCATTTCACCTGGACTATCTTATCAGTCCTATGAATGTATCCCTAAATGTGGTTATTAAAAACCGAATAGCTGCCTCATGACAATTTAAGTACATGTTATTTAAGGAGGAAAACAATATTAAATTTTGAATTGAGTGTGTAGGCTCCTTATGATTATAGAGTTTTGTTTTCCACACTAGTCGATGACTTAACATAAATTGTAAATGTTCGTAAAGGGTTAATTGTCCTACATCAAACTTGTATTAAATAATTCCATCCACTTACAGAGGAGGAAGATTTGGAAGAGGTAGAAGCTGGGCACTGGTGCATATGCCTGTGAGTCAGTAAAGACTGAAGTAATGTCCCATCTGTAGTTGGTTATTTCGATAAAAGTATCTTTGAGGTAAAACAATTCTATTAACTGGAAGATCACAGGATATATCCATCATATTTTTCAGTACGAATAGTTTTATTGTGGGGCAAATAGATTAAAATTATACTGTATGGTAATTGCATTTAGGTTCTAAAGAAAAGAATCTGTAGAGAAATCTATGCAATATATAGTTTGTCCAGATTAGTTTTCATTTGGGGAATGAAGTTCTGCAGTATTTCCAAAGCAGTTTATTCATCAGTTGAAAGTCCTCCAAAAAGAAAACTATTGAGAAACCATAGTGTCTGGTGGTGGAAAAGAAAAGCTCCCTCAGTTTTTTAGAGGGAAAAACTTTAAAAATACTTAAATGGCTGAGTTTACTTGGTGCAGTTAAGAATTAAACTTGTCAATTTTAACATTGCTGTTACATCTGAAATAAATTTATGTGATGTTCTGGTAGTGATCTGTGATGTCTATAAATGTCAAAGAAAACTCTTGCTTTGTGTCGAATTCTGCAGTCAGTGACTGTATGTAGACATTATGTACTGTTGCCCATACTGCTTTTATTTATTTTCTCATTTCTTTAAGATATAATTTAAAACTCATTAAACAGTCTAGGTATAATCAAGGCATCCTAATTCAGACCTTTTGGAACTTGGTGGATACACTGCCCAATATCTATAGTCCATTCCCAATGAGAAAATAAGACCTAAGGAATTGTCCTGCTGCTGTATTTTGAATATAATTGTTAAAAATACCTGACACTTTTAGGCCATGATCTGATTATTGATGTGTATTGGCTGCTGATAAGATATGTTCAGTATTTTTTTTTTTTTGTAGTGAGGAAGGAGTTTAGTAATTGAGTGAGTTGGGAATTGGTTTTTAAGTTTTTTCCTAAATATTAGACAAACATGTATTTAAAATTTTGTCTTTAACAAAATTAACTCAATACTTAATAACTGTTGAAATTAGAGTTTTTGCTTTTCCCATTCCACAAACAATGGGTGATTTTTGCCTAGTGTATCTTAGTTATCACTAAGCTGTTGGACCTCAGTTCCTCACTATATGGATATCCTCATAGGGCTGCCTGACTGACAGTTGGCATCTGGCTTCCCCCAGAGTGAGTGATCCAAGAGCGTGAGCAGAAGCCATACTTTTTTTTTATGACTTAGCCTGAGATGACATTAATTCTGCCATATTCTATTGGTCACACAGAGCAACCATTGCGCCAGCATGTTACAGTGTGGGAGGGGACTACACAAGGATATGAATGCTGGGAAGGTGGGGATCATTGTACCTTCTCGTAGACTGCCTATCACGCTGCTCGGAGAAAATGCTGAGGTTTATTGACTACCAAGGCAGGGTAGTTGGTAAGTTATGTTTTACTGGTTTCCGAAGGGATTATTTTCCTAAATGAGGGTTAGAAATCACTGTATTTTACAATCGTTCAGAATATAAAAAAATAGAGAGTGGGCCTAAAAGTTGATGGGTTTTTGGTGGGGGCAGGGCACTAATCTATCTCTCAGATTGATGCTTTTCTTGCTGAGTGATCTGAATATTTATGGGAAGTTAGATATTACAGTCACAAGTAGGAACAGTAAGACTCTGGAAATTTTTCAGGAAATATTTCTATTGCAGAGGGTCCTGAATTGGACCTCCTTTGCAAGGCTGAATTACAGGAACTTACTCCTAGTTTATGATACAGCCAAGTAACATCCATATGGAAGAAAGGGCTTGAGTCAGATTTTTAAATGTAGGTGTAGTTAACTTCGTAGAACATTGGGGAATGTGAAGTCAGGGAACAATCTGTTACTGGGATAGGAATTCAACATTTTCAATTCTCCAAAATTTAAAACACTTGATTTCTTGGGTAAAAGTTGTTTATTAAGAATCAATGTGGTTCATTGCCTGTAATCCTAGCATTCTGGGAGGCAGAGGTGGGAGGATTGCTTGAGGCCAGGAGTTCAAGACCAGTCTGAGCAAAAGTAAGACCCCTGTCTCTACTGAAAATAGAAAAATTAGCCAGACATGGTAGCATGTACCTATAGTCCCAGCTGCTGGGGAGGCTGAGGCAGAAGAGTCACTTGAGCCCAGGGGTTGGAGGTTGCAGTGAGCTATAATGATGCCACTGCACCCTCGCCCGGGCAACAAAGTGAAAACCTATTTCCAAAGGGAAAAGGTGGAAAAGAAAGTTATGAAACTGCTTTGAAGGTGCAATAACAAAGCCCTCCTCTTATTAAGAGCACTGGGTTTTGCTTATAGATATTATTTCAAGTTGTGTGTTTATATTTCACCTACATAACCAATTGTATGTGCAATGCCTGGTACTTTTACACTTCAGAGTAGGAGTAGAATTGCTAGTAACAAATAGAATTTAAGATTGCTTAAATCTTTATAGGGAACTTTCAGTATTACCAAATGGTTTCTCACGGTGAGCTAACTAGATGAGTTCAAGTTTGGTCAAAGAAAAACTTAGATATACTGTTAAAAACTACAGCCATTTAACATGTGTTTTAATTTGTTCTACTTAGATCCTTTATGAGCTCAGATGTCTTGAGGACAGCAAATAAACCATTAAAAGATGAAATTAAGCTGTGCGACAAATTAGTTTCAGTAAATCAGGAATATCTAATTCAAAGTTCACAAACTCCAAAATATTCCATCCAATAAAGTACATTCCCAAATGTTGAATTCAAGCTTTCATCACTAAGTAATGTAAATAGGCGATAATTCTTCAAGATTTAAACTGTAAGCTTTGTAAGTAGCAACTGCTTCATTTAACTGCCTGCTCCCATTTGTGGATGAGACCCTGTCTCAAAACAAAACAAAATAAAAAAACCACCAACAAAACAGACTAACTTAATTCTGATAGAGATCATAGCAGACAGATGAGGAGTGACCTTCCACACATTTTGACCTTTTACATCAGGATCCAAAGAGTAAATTCATTGTTCTGATCAACACAAAATTCTTCCCCAAATGATTGACACTAGGAATGAGCTATTAGGGATTTGAATCCATTTATTTTACATATAAGCAAATCTGTATGACCTTTGTTTATACTTATCTTGGTTGCTTTTGTCTTATTTACTTTGTTATAGTTAAAGCAATATTAACTCCTGTAAGAGTGTCTTCCGCAACTACTCAGTGCCTACTGGCTTACCCTTTTCTTCCTCTTTTGCTACATAAAATTGTCTAGTGTCTCTTCAAAGCAAATGGAAATTCAGCCTGTAACATGTACCCTGGGACAAATTTAGAACATGGTTTCTGGATTATCACCAGTCATCAAAGTTTAAAAAAAGAAAAAAGTGCTCCTTATAACGTGTGAAGCATAGTACACTGCCTTACATGAAATTTGGTCATGGAGTGTACTCACAAGGGAGCAAGCATTGACAATGTAAAGGATGGATATGGCTGCGCCCTCCTGATGCCTAACAATCGGGCAAGAAACAAAATGTTACATTTTTTCAATTGCCATGAGGAAATATGTTGGGATGGGAGACATAATAATTTTACGGAATTTTGGGGAAATCTCATTTAAATTAATTTTGAGTTCTCTTAATAAAAGCAAAATAAATAATTGTTCTATATGGTTCTTCTGACATAGGAAAGAGTGATTTGGTAAAAACTAAGTTTATTGCAAAGTACAAGCTTCCTTTGGAATTTACATATGAGAACATACTGAGTGAATTAATGGAAGAGATAAAAGTGTAATATACCATATTCATGACATAAAGTGTATAAATTGTCTATGAAAGTGTAGAACAGTGAAGGTTAACAAAATTCTAACAGGCATACCTGCAGGGAAAGTTAAAATTAAACTGCTGACATAAGGGGATAAATGTGCTTAGAGAATCAGGTGTCTACTGAGGCACAATAAAGCAACAGGAAAGATAACGGGTGTGAGCTAACTGGCTAGGAATTGGGAAAATAATCTAGGACCAAAGTAATTGACGAAAAGAGGAAAAACTGTGGGGGTTGGGTGGCAGTGGGGAAGAATAATTGAACAGATAATTTGCAAAGCTCTGGAGTTGGACAACAAGTAATATGAATCAAAATTTTAAAAATATGTTTGGATTTAGGCCAGGTGTGGTGGCTCATGCTTGTAATTCCAGCACTTTGGGAGGCTCAAGCATCGCTTGAGGCTGAGAATTTGAAACCAGCTTGGGTGACATAGCAACACTGTCTCTACAAAAATATTTTAAAAAGCGTGGTGTTATATACCTGTAGTCCCAGCTATTCGGGAGGGTGAGCTGGAGAATTGTTTGAGCTGCAATGAGCTGTGATGGCACACTGCACTCCAACCCAGCCTGGGCAACCAAAATTGCAAATGTGTACATTAAGAAGGACTGGGAAAGTTTGCATTAAGAACTTAAAGTTTACTCAGTGTTTAAAGAGCTCATATTCTAAGAAAAACATTAAAATCTTTTGATAATGAAAAGAGAATTCACAAAGGAAATAATGGGAAAGGGAATTCTAATAATTAGACAGCTTACAAAAATATGTCTTTACTTTTGACTAATGATGAGAGTTAGGAAATATTTTATCATGTCAGGCCTAACCCAGCTGCCTTTCATTATATTCATTCGTTATAATAACATTGAGTTTACCGGCTGGGCACGGTGGCTCAAGCCTGTAATCCTAGCTCTCTGGGAGGCCGAGGTGGGCGGATCCTTTGAGCTCAGGAGTTCTAGACCAGCCTGAGCAAGAGCGAGACCCCATCTCTACTATAAATAGAAAGATATTAATTGGCCAACTAATATATATAGAAAAAATTAGCCGGGCATGGTGGCACATGCCTGTAGTCCCAGCTACTTGGGAGGCTGAGGCAGCAGGATTGCTTGAGCCCAGGAGTTTGAGGTTGCTGTGAGCTAGGCTGACGCCACGGCACTCACTCTAGCCTGGGCAATAAAGTGAGACTCTGTCTCAAAAAACAAACAAACAAACAAAACATTGAGTTTACCATGTATTAGACACTGATTGATGCTACCATACAGAACAGTGCCTATAGTTAATATTGTGTACTCAAAAATTTGCTAAGAGGGTAAATCTTATGTAAGTATTCTTATAACAATAATAAAGAGAGTGGGAGGAAACTTGTAAGTGGTAGATGATGTTTATGACATTGTAGTGGTGGTTTCATCGATATATACTTATCTCCAAGCTCATCGAGTTGTATATATTAAATACGTACAGCTTTTTATATGTCAATTATACCTCAAGTACTTTTTTAAAAAAAATTCAAAATAGATCATATCCTGGGCCATGAAATAAGTCACAATACATTTAAGAAGCTTGATACCATATCTGGAAAACCTCTAAATATTTGGAAATTAAACACTTCTAAATAACTTGTTTAAAAATAAATTGCAAGAGAAATGAGAAAATATGTTGAACTGAAGGAAAATGAAGACAATATTCCAAAAGCTTCATAATGCAGCTAAAGAAGTGCTTAAAGGATAATTTATAGTATTAAATGCATATGTGAAAAAAGAAGAAAGATCTTGAATCAAGCATCTTAGTTTCCATCCTAAAACTAGAGAAGAGCCAGTTAAACCTAAAGTAAGCCAAAGGAAGGAAATGATAGAGTAGAAACCAATAAAATTGAAAAATAGCAGAAAAAAAAAATGGAAGCCACTTTGAAAAAAAAATGATAAACCTTTAACCAGACTGACCAAAAGACAGAAGACACAAATTGCTGATACCAGTAATGAAAGGGGACATCAATACAGAATTTACTGACAATAAATATAAACTCATTCAATAACAGATGAAATGGACAATTTTTTTGAAAGACACAACTTACTGAGGTCACTCAAAGTCTAACAGTTGTGCAAAAGGTTAAATAGTCACCATATAACTCAGTATGTATACACGCTTACATATATGCACCAAAGAAATGAAAACATGTCCACATAGTAACTTGTACATGATTGTTCATAGCAGCATTATTCATGATAGGCAAAGAGTGGAAAGAACCCAATTGCCCATCAGCTGATGAATGGATGAATAAAATGTACTATATCCACAAAAAGGAATATTCTTCAGCTGTAATAGATGAATTGTACGTTATGCGAATTATATGTCAATAAAGCTGTTTTCAAAAAAAGGATATAGGTTCAATAACCCATCAGTTTTAATGAAAAATAAGAAAAAAAAATAAAAATTAAAAAAATTTTTAAAAAAAGGATATAGGAAATGTGAATAGTCATATACAGGAAGGAAATTGAATTTTTAATTCCATCCCACAAAGAAAATTCTAGTTCCAAGCCATGCGCAGTGGCTCACGCCTGTAATCCTACCACTCTGGGAGACTGAGGCGGGCGGATTGCTCAAGGTCAGGAGTTCGAAACCAGCCTGAGCAAGAGCGAGACCCCCGTCTCTACTATAAATAGAAAGAAATTAAATGGCCAACTAATATATATATATAAAAAAAAAAATTAGCCGGGCATGGTGGTGCATGCCTGTGGTCCCAGCTACTTCAGAGGTTGAGGCAGCAGGATTGCATGAGCCCAGGTGTTTGAGGTTGCTGTGAGCTAGGCTGAGGCCACTCTAGCCTGGGCAACAAAGTGAGACTCTGTCTCAAAAGAAAAAAGAAAATTCTAGTTCCAGAAGGCTGCTTTTGTGAATTCCATCAAACACTTAAGAAAAAATAATACCAATTTTACTCTTTTCAAGAAAATAGGAGGGAGAAGAGGGAAAAAAATTAAAAAAAAAAAAAGAATATTGCTCAACTCATGATAACAGCATTATACTGATACCAAAGTTAAAAACATTACAAAGAAACTACAGACTAATACACCTCACAAAAGAAGACCAGGAAAATCCATAAGAAAAAATTAGCAAATCAAACCCAACAATATATTAAAAGTATATTAAAAGGATAAATAGGATTAGTTTCAGGAGTGAAAGGTTGATTTAACAGTTGAAAATCAATTTGTGTAATTCATCATATAAATAACCTTAAAAGGAGGCTGGGCGCTGTGGTTCACGCTTGTAATCCTAGCAATCTGGGAGGCCGAGGTAGGTGGATTGCTCGAGGTCAGGAGTTCGAAACCAGACTGAGCAAGAGCGAGACCCCGTCTCTACTATAAATAGAAAGATATTAATTGGCCAACTAATATATATAGAAAAAATTAGCCAGGCATGGTGGCACATGCCTGTAGTCCCAGCTACTCGGGAGGCTGAGGCTGGAGGATTGCTTAAACCCAGGAGTTTGAGGTTGCTGTGAGCTAGGCTGACACCAAGGCACTCACTCTAGCCTGGGCAACAAAATGAGACTCAGTCTCAAAAAAAAAAAAAAAAAATGGTGATGCAGTAGATGCAGAAAAGTATGTGACAATTCAAAACCCACTCATGATAAAAATTTCAAACAAGGCCGGGCACGGTGGCTCAAGCCTGTAATCCTAGCTCTCTGGGAGGCCGAGGTGGGCGGATCGTTTGAGCTCAGGAGTTCGAGACCAGCCTGAGCAAGAGCGAGACCCCATCTCTACTATAAATAGAAAGAAATTAATTGGCCAACTAATATATATAGAAAAAAATTAGCCGGGCATGCTGGCACATGCCTGTAGTCCCAGCTACTTGGGAGGCTGAGGCAGCAGGATTGCTTGAGCCCAGGAGTTTGAGGTTGCTGTGAGC